>JAODUE010000014.1:284052-298911 GCA_027564755.1 Amblyopsis hoosieri
TGTGTTGGAGCAGGGAGACATCTAAAACATGCAGGGCTGCGGCTCTCCAGGACCAGGGTTCCCTACCCCTGGCCTAGTATATTTTTTGCTAAGATAATTAGCTATGACATGGCTACGCAAAAATATAAAAACATACTAAAGCATCAACCAATCTTATAAGAACCATAGGCTATAAAGACCATTTTGTGATATCTTATTCAATTTGTGTGAGAGGTATACAGTAATACATTAAATATAGGCTGTAATAACTAAACGGAATGCTCTTCTGAGTTTAATAAAAAATAAAAATAATAATCATCATAATAATATATTATTATTTATTTTATTTTATTATTTATTTTATTTCAGTTATTGCTGACCACACATTGCAAGCACCTGACAGCTTGCATTACCACACCGAAACGAAAAAAGGCACTGTGCCACTCAATAAGTAGAAATGCATCAATCATAGAACTATGGCACTAGTAACAATGCCGGTTTACGTTGCTGGGGTATTTGTAAATCCGATTTGATGGTTTTGGTTTCGTCACGCCTACCCAAATAAGTGAACTTGGCGGAATATGCATGATGATGCATCCAGGATGCATTTCCCCTTCTGTTTTCTACTATTATTAACGCAGAATGCGTAGAGGCATTGGTGAATATGACCGTACACTGCATGGCCTTTTGTGGCGTTGGCGTAGACCATAGCGTAGACTGGCGGATGGGATTTTTTGTACCGAGCGGAGAGGAGATGCACACGGCACTCGAGTGAGGTAACTATATAAAAAACCTCGTTTGTTTTCATTCACTCCCACAACATGGACCCGGATAGCGTTTACTTCTACATGTAGACGTTATTTGCTCATATTTGGAACATGTATTGAATATTCTAAATGGCGTATGTTGGTCATTGTAGCTATTGGCTAATTTCCTGTATATCGTCTGCTAGCTTGCTGTTTGGAACGATGGAGCTTCTTGCGGTAGCAGAGCTACAAACCAGAACATATCGTGACCACCTTCAGGGTTACGATTTAAATGTATAACCTTAGGAATTCTGCCATGAGGCATTGTTGCTATCTTTGAAAGTCGTCTGATGTTAGCGTCATTGGTTAAAATGCTAGATGTGAATAGCTTTTAGAGGACGAAGAAAAGCGAACAATACTGAGCTAATGCTATGAGAAATTAAACGCACCACGTGCAGGACCGCATGCTTTACATGCTTAAAACGTGGCAGTCTACTGTTAACCTGTTGTTACAAACTATTTTACGACTAAAGGCTGTTAAGTAAAAAGGTTCTTGCTCCTGGCATATCTACGCTATGGGCGGAACAGGATGCTACTGTAGCCTACTGTTATGCATCTATTATCTATGCATCATGGACTCATGGGCAACTTGACGTGTCCATAAAGGTGTCTATATTTACTATAGATAGCTAACCTAGACAACATCATTCACATATAAACCAATAAAATAGTTAACTAGGCCTACTGCCCATTGATTTACATGTATTGCTGGTTTGACAATTTGTCACACTTTTTTGTTTTTTCTCATAACGCTTTTTTTCTAAACTAACGTCCATGCTCACAAAACCAACCAAACAATGTAATAACTTTACACAGCACTATAGATCACAACGGAGTACACATTCACAAGTTCAGTTGAGTTATCTAGCAAGAAACAACACAAGGAGACACATGCCTTCATGTAACCAAAACACGTGCATGTTGGGTGTGTGGGTACAGTTGACTAATGTAACGTTACAATGGTGCAATCATATTCAGTCATTCACTGTACTAACTTAATACATACTGTAGACCAGGGTTCCCCAATTAATTTTCCCCAAGGGCCAAAATATGTCAAGCATGCCAAGCCAAGGTCCAAAATGTCCAGGGTTAAACATGCACCCGCCACACTGACCCACCACACTGGCACGTACACATCTGATTCTGACTCTAAAAAATTATTTATTTAATTACAAAAATAGGTTGTAGATAAATAATCAATATTGAATCGAGACATGTTAAAATGTAATTACTTGAAATCATAGGCCACACATATATGCGTATCAGGGAAAAAAAGGATCCACATTAAACTATTACAATATAATTTCTATAATAAATTGGCATTGGTTTTTCATCATCATGAGACCCATAATGAAACCCCAAAGGCATTATATAACATTTGCTAATTTATTAATCATGTGTTAAATGGAAGCATACAGTCTGCAAAAATAAATATGTTTTGATCCCACTAAAGCACATTTGCTTTGACACTTACTTAGTGAGGGTCACTCTAGGGTTTTCTAGGTGGAACATCCTGGTTTAAACTGCTTTCCTTACGTGGTCACATAGGAAAAATAAACAAAGGGTGCTCTTTGTATTGGAGAACTTGTGGTTTAATAATGCACACATTGTTTTAGCATTATCCTAGCCCTGCAGAAAGAGTATGTGTGTCCTATTTTAACCATAGATAAAGAACCCTTTTTTATGTTTTGAAATGTTAGAAATTGTGATTTGAAAACTGATACATTATATGCATGTTTTGTTTTCTATTTAGCTTAGTTAATTTTCCTCCCAACTCATCAGGTTGTCCAGTGTGTTAAACTGCAATTATACTTGCTAAACTTTATAAACAGGTGTCTTTAGCACCCACATTTAATAATACCCTACATGTAATGTAAAGTTGTAAACCACCGTCCCAAGGAATAAGTTGCATCAAATGACATCTACTGTACTTTATTTAATAGGTTTATATTAATAGGTTTAATATGTTCTTATGCAACCCTGTGCAGGATAAATGAGCCATCGATTGCTTAATCATTTCTCACATGATATCATCTGCATTTCTCAGGACTCCCAAAGTTGACCAGCAACAACATAGCAAGTATACCTGTGAAATCTTGTACAAAACAGCCACGAGTTAAAGGCAGGAGACATTGTAGATACACAGTTGGTATGATGCTTTGTCCGCACTAGTGGTAATTTTTTACATTGTATCGTAGGGCTGCACGTTTAATCGAAATAATATCGCGATCTTGATTCATACCTCTATGCAATCTCGTTTCTGCATGAGAACGATTCTTCCATATTTTAATTTGGGACATCAGCTGCATCAAAACAAGCGCTCCAGCTAGGCATGGGACAATATGAATAATTAATATCACGATTATCCTGCCCAAAAAAATTACGATAGACGATATTATCGTGATTATTTATTATATTGATAAACTGTTAACATGGCACTAAAACATACTGGAATGACATTATCTTACATTTTGTTAAACTATCTTTTTTATCATCATGACACATGTACTATAATTCTTTTTGTTTTGAAACAAGCATTTCAACAAATCCGATTTATCTTTTCTATGTATGGGCATACACAAGGAAACAGAATTATGAGAGCAGCTTACTATATCACAATCGCAATATTTGCCAAACTTATCGCAAATATACTTTATGATCAAATCGTGCAGCCCTACAACATAAGCAAGAAAATCGTCATTATTTTAATTTGGTTCCCCCTTAAAACAATGAATTATACAACTTTGCATAAATATATTTGTGCACATAAGCGATGTGTGTGTAAATTGGTTAAATTTCACAGAGGGAGCCCTGTTCGTGCATCATTTACATGAGAAATTGTGGACTATGGACTGCCAATAATTTTCATTGATTTCCATTTGGTGTTCTCAGCTATCGAAAATATATAAACTTAAGAAAAGTGTTTTGGTGTGAGGCTGGCACACTTGGGGTGAAAGCAACCTTAAAATCACTTGGTTCATGAGAAAAGCTGTATCTGTTCTTACAAGAGCAATTTTCTATTTATGAGACATATTATCATGTTATAGTATCATGAGATATATTGTTGTGTGTTTGCAGTATGTTGAAATTGAAATGTATCCTGTGGACATATGTATTACTCTCCAAAGGTATATGCATAGAAATAGCGGATTAGGCTTTGTCTTTACTTTTGGATTAGCAGGGTTTACCAGAAAGTATGCATAGGCCACAATCACATGATTCTAAAGTTAATGTCTCAGGATTTTAACCGAACCAGTCAAATGGACATGAGTAAGCTGCTGCCCAGGCATTTTGCTAGGGCATACAGCAGTAAGTGGGCCTTATGAAGGACTTTACTACAGTGAGTATAGTGTTTAACCGGTTAATGAGATGTTCTATACCCAGTTTGTCTCATTTGATTGTAATATTTGTTGTTTATTTGTGCTGCTGCAATGTTTTGTTTATTTATTTATTGTTTATTTTATTATTATTATATATTTGTATATGAATGTGTAATATTGTGTAATAAGACGGTTTCCAAAATGGTTAGTCAGTGTGCAAATGAACCCCCTACCGCCGTGATGTTCCCCTTCCTAGAGAAGTGCTGCCTCATTATATTATCATGTACTTCTGGTCTTGATCATCTTACATGTCATCTTAGGTTTCAGCTCTTCCCCTCATGTACCAGTTAAAACCTTGTAACCTCTATTACTGTGATGTTGCTTTATGTGATTTTTTAAGTTAGAGTAGACCTACATATAGGTTACTGCACAAAAAGCTCAAATTCTCTATCCCATTCCCAACTATAATGCTAATTAACATAATAAATTATTGTACAAGCCTCGTGGATGTCTATTTATCTCAACTATTTTTTGTACCAGTGGTTGAATTCTCAGACTGATGCAAGGTACTTTATGTTTTACTGAGAAAACACTTATTTTTTCTTTGCAGATTCATTCACAAGAAAACGATTAGGCATTGGGTATGCAATGGCCACAGCAAGCAGGTGAAATGTATGTCCCTTTGCAAGTTCAGTGTTAGAGGAATTCTTATCCCAGACCAGTACAGTGCCTGCACAAATAAAGTAGACGCATGTATCACCCTCCCCTTCGTTTCCTTTTACAAAGTAGCTGTCACTTGACTCAAAAGGCTCAAAAGCGCCAAACTGTACCTCATCTACCATCATAAGAGTGTTGAGAAGGGAGGACATTGTGGAGGCAGACGAGGTAAGCACACCTGCTTTGGCGGTGTTATTCTTGAGCCACATACTCGCGCTATACTGTAGCCTACTTCTCAGCTGATGGTTCTGTTTGCTCATCTGGTACTGTAACCTTGTGGTAATTTGTGGTAAAAAGAGTTTCCAGACTCACACCTGTGTCCTTCCTCTGCCGTCTCACGCTATTCTGCACACCCCTTTAATTTCAAAAGGTAGCTCAGTAGCTGCCGCATAGAAGACAAGTAACTTGTTTGGTGTAATGTATTATGGCCCTACTTGTTCGTCATGGAGATAGGCCTGGGCGATTTGGCCTAAAAATCAAATCTCGATTATTTTGCTTAATGCATTTTCTCGACCACAACCAGTACTTTATTTAATTGTCAACATGTTAAGATAAATCAGGGTGATTTTAGTTGGCTAAATCTTCAACAATGCTTTTAGGTTTGCTTGAACCTGATTTAAGATCCCATCCCATACATTTGTGTAAATGCGGGGGGTAGGATTTGGCATTAGACTTTCCACGCCGCTTACAACATGTTCCATTGATTTTGTTGCTTTGATAAGACTGCTGGTGAGCTCTGTCAGATTCTCTACTTTGATCCTGTGTTTACTGCTGCTCTCATTAGAAGTGTATGGTTGTAATGTTTGGCTTTGCCTCCACCTCTGTCCCCTTATTGACCCAACTTGTGCAAACTACTGCACTTCAAATCCATTTAACTTTGATCATACTATATTCAGGCCTACAGTATACCAATGCAGTGGGCACACCGTAGTACTGAGAAAGTAGGGTCTATATGCAATATTAAGTACATACTGCTCAATAAAGAACATTGCCTATATGATTTGGAGAAATGTATTAATATAATAATTCAAATGAATTTCATAATGGTGTAATAGTATTTTGTCCAAGTGAGCTATTAGACCTACTGTATTAGAAGTCATCACACCATGTGTTTTGTGGTTGTGGACAATCACTTCAGAGCTGTATTAGTAAGGTGTTTTAAATGTATGTATTTCTTTCAGTGGTGGTAATGTTGCTGTTGGAACGCTCAACGTTGTATGAATACATAGGTCAGAGTCAGTCAGTGTGGTTTGAGGCACAGGATGTGGCCTTTTTGTAATCCTTTGCATCGTGTCTCTCCGAGGGGCATAGGCGGCTGGATCAGGGCTCCTCTAGCCTCACACACACAGACAGACCATCTGCTGTGTGTCAGGCCCATGTGCCAGCAGACATCTGCCCTTCCCTGTCCGCCTTAGGAAAACCTCGGCCCTGACATTTATTCTTCTGGCTTGGTGATATACCAAGGCTTGTTTATCAGGCTCCCTATCACAAGTGGCTTAAACAGGCTTTGAATAATTCTCCACAATCCTGGGACATTTTCTAGAGCTTATTTGTTTGATTAGTGGTATTTCAAGAATTACCTTGCTGCAACATTTCATGTGAAGGAAAAAACAAAAATAATGATATGTGAAAGGCCTCAGATATTCATTGTATTATTCATTATTACTTTTAATACATCCAAATAGCAAGTCTGTATGTTAATTAATTTGAACAAACTTGCCTTTGGTTAAATCAATAAGCGTAGTTATTGTGGGCGCTGCTAGGCACACAGTCAACCTATTACAGAGTGCTGGAGTCTAAAGATTGCGGTAGCATTTGTGTACATTTCTGTTATCTGACATGTTGAATAGAATAGAGCAGATGTCACGTTCCTCGAAAGGAAGATATCTGGGGAGATCAAGGCCGCTCATTTGTTTCTCCAGCCCTGCAGATACTGGCCTCATACTGGGAAGAACAGAGTGGTATGGACTGTGTGAGAATCATGTGAGACAGCTTAAGGGCCTCAGTTGACCCTTATATAGTCTCCAAAGATGTGCCAGAGGAACCACATGCTTCACTTGATCACTGGGGAGCTCAGAGGGGAATTGGAAATCTTTGTTATTTCCCCCAGGCCTGTAAACTTGATAAAGTAGCCTAGTAAATCAAAAGTGTATCTAATAATAGTTTAGAAGTTTCTTGTGTATTCTTCGTGAGGCCCAACTGATTTTTGTGGCTGATCGCTACCACCTACATATTTATTCATCAGATGCTGCATACCAATTAGATTTTCTTTAAGCTTAGTTTCTATACAGTGACAGATATGAATGCATCACCACATTGAAATACAGACAGACATTGTACTTGACCCAACATAAAACCACACATCACAGTAGATTGATAGCATGTCAGTCTGAGGTGACAGAATTGTAATGAATGAATGGACTTCAATTACATTCAACTTTCATCTTTGTGTCTCCAGGCAGCCCAGTGTGTGTTTCTGAGAAGTTGGGGTCCCAGAAGGTGAACAAATTAACGGTAAACCGTCTAGTTTGCTTTCCTAAGCATACTATGCAATCTTTCTTTATACAAATTCCAGTACCTCAAATATTATAACAGGACTTTGTAAATTGTACTAAAGGGTTATTAAAAGATGGCATACTGTGCTGGAATAGTTGTGTACAGTAGTTAACTGTGGGTTTTGACTTCATTAGTCTGAACTCTTCATTAGTCTGTTTACATGGAATTCATTAGGTCAGTAGTCTGTTAAAATACTTTATATGGAAAAGAAGAACACCACACTGTTTATATTGATAGTGGAATGTTTTGATTCACTTTCCTTCCTTAAATGTATTCACCCAAATATATTATAGTTAGTTGATTTGTATAATAATACAAATATTGTTCCTAAACATTCACCTAGCTGCATGATGTTTCATATGGAAGTCAAATACAAACAATAAAATGTATAATAAATCAAAATAATCAATTCACGTCTGCATCATGTGAAGGTAACTATAGAAGAAGGTTTTAAATAGTGGTTTGAAAGATGACTTTGTCCACATGTCTGTTATATAAGCTAGGTCCACACATGCTTATAATCTATACAATCTTTAAATCAATTCTATATCTAACAGGGAGCCAATGGAGAGAAGCAAGGATCCAGGTGAAGGATTGCCGCCTGTTACAACCAGTAAGAAACCTAGTTGCTGCATTCTGTACTAGTTTAAGTGTATTATATTATGGTAGTCCAGTTGTGAACATAATATATGGTTGTTTGTTGAACTGGACTATTTCAACCTGCGTCACACTAAAGGTCAGTAAGACATGCTACTACGGCAGCTAGGATGTTTGGGTCACCAGGTGTGTTGTACAATTAGCATGAAAAGGAAACCCAGAGGCAGCGGTTAGATAGAGAATAAAAGATGGCCTAACATGGAACCTGTTCTTCAACCGTTTTAAACTGCTGCGTATGAAATGTTACTCAGTCACCAAAAATGTTCTTTCGGCAAAGTACAAATAAAACGATCAGTCAGAGGACTACCTCTGTCTGTCTTTGCGGTGGGTTCGGACCTGTTTGTCGGTGACTAGGAGTGATGTGATTAGTTTGTTTTTAGCAGCCGTCCTGCAGTGTCCTTGATGCCAACCTAGGGGTATTTCTGTAAACTGCTCAAAGGAGAGAAGTTGTTTTGAGTCGAGAATATTCTGTGCTATTAATACCTCTATATCCAGAATGACATAACACACATTAAAAAAATAAGTAAGAAGTTGGTTAGACTGTTATATAAAACCTTTGATGATAAAAAAAAAGTAATCTTAGAAATTCATCTAAATTGGGTCAAATTGGCCACAGCATGTTTAAGATAATTATATTTTGTTTGATTTTAGTAAGAGGCCTACTGTAAAAAAAACTAAAACACAGGTTAACATTTGTTAAAGGAGGCACAGACCAGCAGAGGTTTACAAGGTCATGAATGAGGTGACTACAGTTGGCAGCAGAAGGAACAGTGATTGTGCTGCTGCAGGGAAATGATGGTGGTGAAGGGTTAAGAGGATGGACCTCACCCAGAATAGTAATTTGTTAACATAGGGGATCCCTATGGCGGCCCAAACTCCAAACCTTCGGGTGTGGAGTCCACACACTCTGGACTACCTCTTAATGCCTCTGCGGTGGGTTTGGACAGGGCAGGAGATGTTTGGCGGTGGCTAGGATTGATGTGATGAGTTTGTTTTTAACAGGTGTCCTCTGCTGTCATTAGTCATGATGTTGAAGATGATCATGGTTATAAAATAGTAATTACAATGATCTCACTCACCTCTTGATGCCAGAAAAGGCAAATTAAATGTCAGCCTCATTGCACTGCTTCTATCGATGTCAAACATAAAACTTGTACTTTTTACTTGTGTAAAATGTACACTGCATTATTGAAGACATTATTTTATACCACCAAACTATAATGGTACTGTATGGTGCAAATAGTTCTTGATTGCAGAAGAACATTTCACTGTGAAGAATTAAAATAAAAACACAAAATAAATTCAATAGAGAATGTTATTCACATAAACAATAAAATAAATACTTAGGTATTTGAGGTATAAAGAATATTTGTCCTGCATAGATGTCATATGCAAGACAAAGAGCCCATTTACTAAACTATGTTGTTGAGAGGAGGGTGTGTACTTAAAATTGGCTCTGTCTTGCTCCATCCTATCTGCATTCAGGTTCATAGGTCACTGGTGCTTCATGTTTATAAACACTGTCATGTTGGCAGTAGTGAAGTAAGCCTGTAATCACACTTAATGTGAGCCATAACGCCATCACACGCTCCTTGGCTAAACTCAATTTCACACACCACTCAGTCAAGAAAGGCGCACAGTGGTAAGTAGCCTTGCACCCAAAGTCTACAGCTTATTTTAAGGGAATTAAGTCTTTCTCGTGTGTTCAGTTTCTGTCAATTATTTTATTGGTCGTAACTTAATTAAGAGGCGTGCTTACTGCCTGTGTTTACGTAAGTTATTTTGCTCACTAAATAGCTAACATTGTTGATCAATATGGACAATACATGTTGTGAAACTCTTTTACCTCTAACCTTTTCAAAATTGGTATCTGTTACAAATATTCAGCATTACAGAATTGTCTACATGTTTCAGAGTGTAGTTTATTTTAAGACTTTTCCCTACTCTAAAGTAGGGCTGATGTTTTCACATTATTGATTTGGTTGTGCAGTGATGAGTAAACCCATAATGAGAGTCGCTGACAGTGATAAGATCTGATCTCATCTACTTGATCAAGGAATAATACAATGACTTGTATAGGATACAATGGCGGTTAACACAGTCACTGCAGTAAATTATTAGATTTGTTCATTGATGGTCATCTTTTCTGAGTCTGATGAAATTCTAGTATTTGCATGGAGTTTTGTATGCCTTTATTGATTTGAAGGTGACATTTTAAAATGTCAGGATTAATATTTTTCAATATGACATACTGACTGTACATCTTCATCAAATTCACATTTGGACATGCTAAATCCCCACCATATTTATGGGGATTAACACTTGACACTTCAAGCCATTATAAATACAATATTAATCTTATGTAAGACGTTTTCTCTTTACTATAGCTTTGCGGCTATAGCTAAAACTATGAAATTAAAAGATAACATTGTTGTAGTTTTAATGTAAATGTATATTATATAAAATATTGTCTGAACAGGAAATACTTTTGCAGTGGAATTTGGCTGTTTTACAGTATATTTTAATGGCGGTGTTAAAGCCACCACATACAAATGTCATATCAATTCATAAAAACTGCAGATCACCCTTTTTGTGACTGTCATTCACTTTCTGCAATTCTTCTCATAGTTTTCAGGATACTTTAAATGTAACATTTGACAAATACACTTAAATGTTAAGTCAGCTATGGTAAACTAATGCATTTCTGTCAAATTCATGTCTACTCGCTGCTTGCCAGCTTCCTGTTCTGTGTGCAAACTGAAGAAATAACTTAATTTCCCAAATTTTTGCCAACCGCCTTCCCAGAATGGGCTATATTTTTGTTTTTACCTGAGTCTGTAGGTGTTTGACATATTATTTCAGTCATCAATTGTGTCATTCCTATGTATCCTCACTTTAGCAATCTCATTCTATGTTAATTCTCTTGATGACCAATCGTTTAACGAAATCTGTTGGCAATACAAACCCAAACACAAACAAAGAGGCTCTGAGTTCTACACCAACCAATTGAACTAATCTAATCCGTGTAATCTGTATTTTTCATCTTTGAAAATACAGTATATGAACTATGTGATGATGGTTTTATTCTCTAATTATCCATATGGCTCTAGTATGTATACCGCACTAACAGGCTTTGGCTGTCGACCAGAAATGTGGGATCATGGCCTCTGTGTGGGAAGAGGTGCAAGACCTCCAGTGGAGTACCTTTATAACTGCTAGTGGACACCATGTGACTGGCCATTCTTCTTTAAAACCATTTATGCGCTTAGCGTGCTAGTTAATCACATGGATATAATTCTTCTATTGAACTTTCTTTACCAGGGAGCCAGTCCTTTGCGGAGACCCCTTGACTGCCACTTAATATTGTCACATCTGGCTGGTTATGAAGGAGGCAGGGTTGTTACACAAGTGTTAGAACTTTACCTCTTGTCCATCTGTTATTAATATGGTTTTTATGTATTTTTTCTTTCCCCAGGGACCAGAAGTGGGGGGACAATGCGAGTCCATGTGCACACCAAGTTCTGCTTCCTGTGCGTGTTCACCTTCCTGTTTCATCAGTGTAACCACTGTCATGGAGAAGGACATCACCAACACCCTGGGCATCACCATGGTGACCACAACCACGCCCACAATGACCTGCAGATCTCTCAAGATCCGTACACAACCGGAGCCACCACTCCGTCGCCGGGGTTACCGAGATCAGCGGACACCTCGCTAGAGGTGGAGCAGAACTTCTACATCCAGCAGCTATTCAGGCGCTACGGCCAGACAGACCAACTCAACTTTGAGGGCTTCCAGAGTTTGCTAGTCAGCCTGGGCCTGGGCGAAGTGAAGGTGGTGGATGTGGAGCACGAGGAAATAGGCCACGACCACGTCAGTCACCTGGACCTGCTAGATGTTCAAGAAGGGCTTCACTCACATTTGCCCACCGATGACGGCCACAGGCATGATCAAGGCCATGGCCACGGGCATTCTCACCCCAAGCCTGGTTCCCCAAACCCCCAGCCAACACTATGCAGCAAGCACGCGATGGGCGACAGTCCACCTGCTGCCAGTGGTTCACAGGCCGAACATGAGCACAGTCATGATCCCAGTCACCATGAACACGATCATGGCCATGATTCAGATGCTGGCCACGGCCACGGCGACGCAAAGGTGCAGGACAATAACCACAGACATTCTCATGGTCAGGTGCAGGTCCACACTAGTGAACATGACCCAGACCACGACCATGCACATGACCCAGACCATGCACATGACCACGACCATGCACATGACCCAGACCATGCACATGACCACGACCATGCACATGACCCAGACCATGACCATGGCCAGGGGATCCACCCTCACCATCAACACAACCACACTCACCATGACCGTAAAGGTCCTGACCACCCGGAACACGGCCACACACAACCACAGACGAGCACAGGCGTTCCCCCGCGGCGCCCAGAGCAGCCGCTGCTGGCTCAGCAAGCGTCTTCGCGCGTATCCCGGGAGGAGCAGCCCGAAGCCACCCTCCCGGAAGCAGCCGTTCCCTCTGCTGACCCTGTAGAGCACACGGACGCAAGAGCAAAGAAGCCCAGGAAGCCCACCAGGGCCAGGGGGCAGCGGGGACGCAACAAACCCCCTTCTGCCACTCTCACGCCCCCGCCTGGAGAGCAAGGTCACAACACCCATGTCCATGGACACAAACCCAGTAATCTTTATAAAGATAAGAGGGAGGCGCCAGGTGAGCCTGTGATGCCAATGTTGCCAGGGCCTGCCTTGCCTGGGCATCCAGAGGGCATGTCTCACCAGCATGAGGAGGTAGGGCTCTCTCTCTTGATACGCTGATGCATGCAAGGCCTTGTAGCAGACCTTGCACACATGCTAGGAATTGGAACAGCAAATATTGAACACCTTGCAGTGATTCATCCACACAGGAATCGTTGCCAACCCTTCTTTTAATTTTAAATGGATTCTTCAGGAGTTTACTATTGATTAGTAATTAGGCGAATGTTAAAAGGGGAACCTCTCTCATTGATCATTTCACAGACCTAGTGGTCCGAGGTAGTTTGGTTAAGTACTTCCTTTTGGGGCTTTCCTGTTTTGTTTAGGATTTAACTTTATTTCCAGTGTCTTGCACTTTTGCTTGTTTTTATTTTGTTGTTTTATCCTATTTGAACAAAAATTATAAAATGTATAATGAGCGAAATAAATCAAAAGCCTGTGAATCTCAGCGTGCATTTTCAGAGCCAAAGATTGTTTGGTTAAATTTTCAATTGCCTCCCGTTGACATTTGCTAGCAATTCTATTTTAATAAATCAGTTTACTGTATATATTTTGTTATAGTTCGTTTTAAAATGTTTTGTGCTCAGCAGTTTCTTGTATTCATAGTACATACCTTCTCCTTCAGTGTCTAAACCTGACCCAGCTCCTAACCTACTATGGCCTGAGTCCTACCTCGCTCATCTCTCCAAGCCATTTCACCTATCTGTGTCCAGCACTGCTCTACCAAATAGACAGCCGTGTTTGCATCCGCCATTACCATCAAGTGGAAGTGGAGGAAAAAGAGTCCGTCAACTCCGGTAAGGCCAGTCTACCTTAGCCTATCTTGTACTGCCAGTCTATGTACGGTATACTGTCGAGCCCGCACTTACTGAGTGGACTGGAGCACAAAGAGATGTAAGATGAGCTGAGGTAATGAGAGACTGTCTTTTTTAAATTGTTATACTATTTGTATTTTGAGTTAGCCATGCATTTGATATCAACTGAATGGAGGCAGATCTCTTCTCCGATTGTCTGCACCTGCGTCTCTTGTGATAAAGGACATTTACAGCAGTAAATGCTCAAATATCTGGTTCTTTCTTTAAAGTAAAATAAGAACACACTTTGAAACTCCTTAGACCCAATGAATGGGCAATTGTTAGTTACTTACTTAGTACTTCTTGAATTTCCATCCCCTGGATACATCATTAACCTTTATAGGCCGATAGAGAAAAACACTATCTGTGATGGCCCTAGGAGTCTTAAGAATACAGGATTGTTTTGCACCAGTTGTCAGGTCAGCACACTGTACTGTATCTTGAGCTTTATAGTCATACTGCTGTTTGTAATGCCAACAGCTATTGGACGGTCTCATGATTTGGCTGGTGTTGTTACCATTTCCTGATAACAGTGCTCTTTCTCAATCTTGTTATTGGTGTTGCCAAATATGTAGTTAGATGGCCTCGGGATTATTTACCATAGTCCAACTTTGCCCATCAATAAAGTGGTTTTTATTTATTTACTCAGAATGTCAAGTAGCACAAGCCTAGCTTCAGATCACATTTTAACACTGTTAGATGATTTACATTTTTGAGGCCCAGTAGGGGTCACTATTTCTTTATTTGCATTTTGAATGTGCCGCAGTATGCCTGTGCTAGATCAGACCTTAGTCTAATGGTCAGCATTGTGTTCAGTGCCTGATTATTAGTAAAACCTATAGTTTCAAACTTGTCAGTTTTTGCCATCATGTTTTTGTGTATTTTGTGTAAAAGAAGTTATTTCATTAAGTTTGTATTAAGTTACTACTAAGAAAAACTTCAAAAATGTGCATATTACAACAGTCTAGATTTCTATCTGGCCTTTTGGAGTTTCTTTGTTTAGAGGAAATGCAAAATACAAAGTCATGAGTTTTAAGTTAATGAATAATTGTTATGATCTCCTCATAAAGCCATAAAGGTTTAAACACTTGCTATAAATTATACTACTTTAAGCCACAACATACAGTATCTCACAAAAGTGAGTACACCCCTCACATATTTGCAAATATGTGAGCAAATCTTTTCATGTGACAACAA
>JAODUE010000014.1:299011-311225 GCA_027564755.1 Amblyopsis hoosieri
TTGAACATGCATGGAAAACATTGTTTAAACCCTTTACAATAAAGATCTGTAAAGTTATTTGGATTTTTACAAAAAAAATTTGAAATACAGTCCTGAAAAGGGACGTTTCTTTTTTTGCTGAGTTTATAAATATGTCAAAAGTCTCTTAATTAACAGTCATTTTAACATACATTTTATTGCATATGAAATTTAACTATTAGGCATTAGAACAGTGTAGCAACAATTAAACACTTTCTCTTAGTATCTAATACAATGCATTTGAATATTTTCTAACGCTCATTCTACCTTCACACAAATACCAGTAGATGAAAACAGCAAATGTGCTAGCAAGTATAGTAAACTACATCATATAGAAAATAAGAACCTCTTAAAAAAAAAAAAAATAGTAAAAGTAATGTAAAGTATGTAGACTAGCCTTATGTATCTTTTGGTGAATGGCAGAGAAAAATAATTCCCCCCACCCACTAATAATAAAATGCTTTCAAATTCATATATAGTTGTATAAAAGGCACAAGTCAATGAGTATAAAAATATGTCAAAAGTGGCTTAATTATAGTTACATTTAGTTAGTGTTAATTGATAAAAGGTCTCATGATTCACAAATGTCACAAAGCAAACAAACATATTCATTACGCTACTGTACAGACATGACATTCACAAAACTCCATAAAATTTGACTATTTGCAGTGCACTAGCCTGTTTATTGTCTATCAATGATCCTGAAACAACATAATAAAAATATTCGTTTTCACACGATTAGGCTACACGTTAGCCTTGCTAGTTAGTCTCCGCCCCTCCCCTTTCTGTGTTGATCAAAACTTGCATGAATTCGATTAGGCTGTGAAGCCTGGCTGGGCTGGTTTTCTACTAACTTCGGAACCTTTCGAAAACCGAATTGCAAGAGGTACGGCGAGCTACCAGAGAGCGTATATGTCCGCGTGTTTCTGAGTAATACCGATAACACGTCGCGGAATCTAATCTATCCATTTGTGCCTGCTTTCCGCACGCTTCCCGCTATTTTGCAGCATTGACTAGCTGTTGTTGAACCACACTGAGCCAACGTATAGCCTAGCACAAGGAGAGGAGGCCGCCTGCATGAGACAAAACGAGCGTTAAGCTAATACTATTAGCATTAAACTATCAGACCGAATATACTACTCGTAAACACGAGACTTGTGACTACACCAGCCCATTTCTGAAGGTATGAGTTTTCAGTCTGTTCCGCAGGAAGGTGTTGCTACCTCGGCGGTATCTTGCTTGCTATGCGACAACAAATAGTGCACTGTAGTGTGTGGTATTCCAAAGACAAATACTGCTGCGTTGTAGTCCTCGTGTAGCCAAATGTTATTTCCAGTAGGAGATTGTACCGTAATTGTTAATCGCGAGTCATTTTTATGTGCACAATACGTAGAAAGTGTGTATGGTATTTGTCACGACGGCTCTCGGAAGTCTAATAACGATGTAAATCTAGCCAGGATTTCCGGCTCCTTTCCATTTGCCCTATGCTGTTTTGTTTCCGTTTATTCTATTTCCGTTTTAAAACTTTTCTAGTTGAAAAGTTACAGTACGAGTCAATAATAATGCGATTCATACATAAATGGCGGTGTGTTTTTGCAGTAAATTAACTGTTCTTTGCTATACGATGGAGCGACGCTGCGGTAGCGCCTCGCCCGCAGTCTACCTTACGGTACAATAGCCCAACACAAAACTATAGCTACACCAAGCTCAACTTAACGACACGTAATAAAGTCTACCAAAGTTCACGATTTCTGATGTTTTACTTGTGCACAGTTTCTCTGTAGTTACTCTTTTTCAAGAATTGTAACTAATGGCCTACCATTTGGCCTTTATACATGAGTGAAGCCTCGCCCTCGAGTTGGCTAATGTTAGCGCTTGGACCACTCAGCAAAGTGTCCCAGACGGCCAATGAGGAATCGAGGCTCAAAGGCCTGAACGATAAGGGCTGTGTGTGTGTACAGCTATGCTACAAAAAAAAAACTGTTTATTCAATATGTTTTATACATATTGTTCTTACTGATTTGTGTGATTATGGTTAATTTGTTCATGACATTTCCATTGCTTTGTTTTATTTTACTTTCTTTGAAACTGCAATAATTATTACTACTAGGCTACATAATAATACAATCTCAACACTGTTTTATTTTAGAAGATAATGTCTAGAAGTGAGACGGAAGAGATGATAGAGATTGAGATTGATGGACAGGAGAAACAGGCATGCCTGGAGGAAGGGTATGTTTTATATTGTTATTATATCAGGACTGCTCAATTTGTGTGAGATTAGTCCAAATGTATATTTTTGCATGATACATATTTTATGTGTTAATCTAGTGTGGAGGAACACACCATCACAGCTTCAGATTTGATCCAGCAAGATATTGACATCAATGAGCCAATTGGAAATTTGAAGAAACTTTTGGAGCCTCGTGTTCAGGTTTCATTGGATGCATACGAGATATGCCTCCAGGATATTCAGGTAACCTTATGTATAAAGGCAGTCATTTCTCAAGCCCTGACAGTTGAAAGAAAATCCAACTCACAACCTTAAGATATCTGCCTTGCTGTATCAGTTTACAAATACCTTAAGCTTTTCTCTCTTCACCTGTCATTCATCCCCCTGTTCTCTTTAGCTGCATCCTGATCACAGCCTCTTTGATCAGGGAGTAAAAACAGATGGCACAGTGCAGCTCAGCCTTCAAATCATAGCCAAGCCAGGTACGCATTTTAATAAAAGCGTAGTCCAAGGTCACTCAGGATTGCCAAATTATGTTCCATATTTTTTTAGTGTCCATACTATTTTCAGTAGTGTGTATGTATTAACAGTGTAATGCATGTATCAAGAATGGCAGATACCGGGTAACACTCTAAGTTTATTCCCAGTTACTTGGATCAAGAGCATTCTTTTATTTTCATGAATGTGCAAATATTCACTGTATATTGTTCTTGTCTAATTCTGTAACTACTAATCATGTCTTAACTGTTAACTTGCTTGTCCAGGTGAAGAGAAGTTGAACATTCTGGAGATTGTAAAGCCGGTGGAGACGGTAGAGGTGGTGATCGACCCTGACGCCACCGGGCAGGATGGGACACTTATGGAGGAGGGACAGCTTATCGCCGTGGAGCGCTCCTCCCTGCCCGACGACACCTCTGAGCAGGTCACGCGCTGGGCTGCGGCCTTGGAGGGCTACCGCAAGGAGCAGGTCCGCCTGGGGATACCGTATGGTGAGGAGGGGTCGAAAACGAAGTTATGACGTACTATAATATCCATTACTTACTACTGTTGTCGTTCACAACAAAGTAATGTGGAAGTGCTAGAAGATGGGTATTGCAACCTAACAACAATAAGCGCATGAGAGAAGCGCTCTGATCGCTAGTCGCCCCGTCCCTAGTCCTAATGCATCATTGATCCCCGGAATTCAGATGTTAAATTAGAGTTGACAGCAACTGTGTGTGCACTGTGCAGATATTTGTAAAAAGCAAAATATATAAGCTGTAAATAAATAGCTACAAAGATAATTATGACGAAGAGAATAAAATGTAATACAATTATTCTTAGCTATTAACTATGCTAATTAATAGCAAATCTAATTGAGGTATTACACACAATAAGTATTGGATACTTTGCTCATATATGTAATGGGCACCAGACATGTTGAGGTGTAGGTGCCACAGCTGGCAATTTCAACACACACACAATGGCATTACATTCTCCCTCCCTCCCTCTCTCTCTCCCTCCCACCTAGACCCTGTACTGTGGTCAGCAGACCAGGTAATCCACTGGGCAGTGTGGGTGATGAAGGAGTTCAACATCGATGAGATGGAAATAGGAGGCATTCACATTCCCGGCTGTGATCTCTGCTCCTTCAGCCAGGATGGTTTTCTTCAGAAGGTGCCCAACGGAGAGATACTCTGGAGTCACCTGGAACTTCTACGCAAATGTAAGAACTGGAGGAGATCTGATATCCTCTTTTATGCTCTTATGGAAAACATCATAAATGCATGCGTGTAATTACAAAACGTGTGTCCCAATTGATACTGGTGTGTGTCTGAAACTGCTCTCTGCTGCTATCAATCCCTTTTGTTGTGTTGTGGCTAATTGTTCAATTCATATTGAGCGAGTAAGAGAATTAATATTATGCATGATGTTATGTCTTTGTTTCAGATGTGTTGGCCAGTCAGGATCAATCTGGCCAGGATGCAACTGTCACCATCGATCAACGTAGGTGTTAGTGGATTCAGTTTCACTTTTAGGCAAACTCACTAAATTTTCCTAGTTCATAGACTAGCACTAAGAGAAACTCCTTATATTTTTAATTTGTGTTTTTACCTTGTTGGATTGTGTTCTGATGTCCGCTCCTTTTTAAAACAAATATGATAATTAAATAGCATTTACAAACATCACGTTCTGCATTTGCATGGAGAAATAACAAAAGACGATCCCTCAGATTTAATTTGAATTCGATTTGGCTGGCATAACATTAAGATGGTGTAGGAATCTTAAAAGTAAAATAATCCAAAAGTAAATAATAATGGCTCAGTTGACTCGACGTTTAGTGAGAATTGTTAAAATCGTTCTGATCATTCTAAATCTCAATGCGTTTCAATGACTGATCATTAGATTTTCCCCACCTGTTCCAGCTGTGCAGATAATCCCTGCTCCAGTGAGTGCCCCAGCTACCATAAAGGTATTGAAGCAAAGCCGTGGGCCCAGAGCGCCTCGCATTTCAGGGGGAGAAGAGCGCAGCTCCCCAGGAAATCGCACAGGTACAGTGGTTCTATCTTGTTCTCGTTTAAATAAAACATTTTCCCCCTGCGGATGATATCTTTTCTGTTTGTAGGAACAAACATGAGTTTATTACATTGTGTACCACCGACTACCTTGGTTTTAACTCAAATATTTTAAGTTGAGCACTATTTGATGTTGGATGTTTTACTCTTTCCTTTGTCTGAACATAAATAATAGACAAATAATCTAAAATAGCACTGTAGAGATGCTACACCCACATGACAGCATTGTCACAGGGCTAATACACATCACATATATAATAATAATATTCAAAGATAATTGCTAATAGCCTACAGAGTGCTATGAGCAGGAAGGAAATACTTTATACATATGGACAAAGATGCAATTGGGACTAAAACAGATGCAGTTGAGTAAAGCTCAAACCTTTGCAGCATATTAACCGTTCTGAGCATGTGTTTTAATTCAACACTACTATACATTATGTGGTTCTAGGTAACAATGGTCAGATCCAGTTGTGGCAGTTCCTCCTGGAGCTTCTGACTGACAAGGATGCAAGGGACTGCATCTCCTGGGTGGGCGAGGAGGGGGAATTCAAACTCAACCAACCAGAGCTTGTGGCCCAGAAGTGGGGCCAGCGCAAAAATAAGCCCACCATGAACTACGAAAAACTCAGCAGAGCCCTCAGGTTTGCTTCAGTCCTTACATCGGTGTTGTTTTGCGACAGGATGCACCTAGCAGCAAAAACACCCTTTTGTGTGCAAAATGGCAGAGAAATGTGGCTTAAAGGTATAGTCGGTTATTGTTAGCTAATACACTTTTGTCAAATGCAGCAAATATTTTGCTATCTTACTGTTCTGTGCATGCAAAAAAATGAATCTGGTACTTCTACACAGCCCTGGCTCCGTAAATAGGAACGTAAACAAAGTGGTCCCCTTGACTTTGCAATGTGTTTCAATGTGTGGAGAGCTTCTGAGGTAGTTTGTTTTCATTTAAGCTTGACGTTAGCAAGCGTTCTCGAGAATGACCAACTCCGCCTTTTTAAAGCAGGCATTTAAGGTCCCGGGACAGAATCACGTCCGTGTCAAAATCAGCAGCGTTATTGTTTAGACTCTTTTAACACGGACTTGTGTCATGCCAATGTAGAAATATACTGTGTGTGTGTGTGTTAACATTTGTTTTCTACGTCGTCCTGCTTAGGTACTACTACGACGGGGACATGATCAGCAAGGTGCAAGGCAAGCGTTTCGTCTACAAGTTCGTGTGCGACCTAAGGACACTTATTGGCTACAGTGCCGCTGAGCTCAACACCCTTGTGACCGAGTGTGAACAGAAGAAGCTGGCGCGCATGCAGTTGCACGGGCTCGGCCAGCCCATCACCACGGTAACACTGGCCACCACGCTAGACAAGGACAGCTGAAGCGAGCGGGGTGGGGACATCGCGGCCCTCGTGTCGGGGTAGAGCTCAGCCATTGATCGGGGAAACTTGTTGACGTTCCTTACATTGATGTAACCGCTATTGGCTTAAAGGGGTGTGGATGTGAAGATGAACTTGGACCAATGTTGAGTCACCACCAGTCTCTTATGGTTGGAAATAGGGTGACCAGTGTTGATGGGTTTTACAATCTGAACCATGGGGAGAATTCCTGTTCACTTTGAGGGGAAATGTGTATGCACGACAAATGAGCGAAAACTGGGATCTAAAATTATGGATGGATGGATGGATGGATGGATGGATGGAATGTGACATAACAGTTCTGAGCTTTGCATAAGTTGTTCCTTGTCTGTAGTTTAGAATTGTTTCTATTGTATATACTGGTTGGTACTCAATGTTTTTGATAGCAACAAGGGCAAGTGTATTTTCATATTTTCCATTTATAGAGGATCTGTTTTGTATTTTATTTAGGCTCTTCCCTAAATTGCTGGACCCTTTTGGTCCACTGGGGGAATAAAGTTGCAAGCATTTTTCTTAAACTCAGACTGCATTCATTATTGAAGAAACAAGAGACATGAAAAGTTACAGTATAATGAAAAATCAATCAAGATTTATGTATGTTCAATTTTTTTATTTATGGGATAGTGAGTGTAGAAAGCTTATCAATCTAAGCAAATGGTTCTTTTTGGCTAAATAGAAGTCACTGAACAAACAAGGGAGGAAATGAAAGCCTTAATTTATACCACTAGCCTCCCGAGACACCCAGAATGAGCATCCACGTAAATATTAAACATTCACATTGATTAAGCACTTCAGGGTGTATATGTCTGTACGTGTGTGTAAGACAGTGATAATGTGTGTTATGTGCACATTCTGTTGATAGAACCATAGTATGCATGTCACATTCATGTTGATTGTGGGATTGGCTTTGATTTGAAGGGGATTGCAGCGGCTTTCCATATATTCCACCCAAAGGTCAGAGATTATTAATTTTAGTGATGATGCTTAATGAATCATGTCCACATTAATTGCACATACATTTTAGCCACCCTAGGAGCAGGAGGCCTGATACTTTAAGATTATAACAAATAGGCAAGCATGGGCTGGCAACTACTTGACAAACACACTGTACATGTATTGACCGTAAATATAGAAAAATAGAATGTATGTGAAATATGGTATAGAAGTGTGTTTGTGCATGTTGTTAAAAAAGGGAATGTGAAACTGGGACAGTGAACAACCATTGGCTAAACAAATTATCTCACATCCTCTAAAGTGAGAATGGACATTCTAGACTGGGTTGTGTGTGTGTGAGAGAAATTTAAAGAATGAAGCACATGACTACAGAAACCAAGATGGGGAATTCCAGCATGTTGAAATTCAAATATTTACAGATAAGACAATGAGGGTGGAATTACATTTAAAAGTAAAAGTAAAAGTAAAAGTAAATACATACTAAACATCTACCTCTATCCCAAAGTGGTGGAAAAGAGTGGGAATAAACAAAAGGAGCAGTAATATTGGTCATAGTAAGACTTTCAAAATGAAACTCAAGAGTGCATAGAACGCAAACAGTAACACAATTGATTTCCTTCCGGATCTTTTTACACATAATATATTACATATAGTAGAACATTCTGCCCATGCAGCAAACGGAGGCATGGCTATGATTGAAAAAAGCAAAGATTCAGTTAAAGCATGTGATGATAAAGCAGACCATATCCTAAATACTATCCACCCCCCACCCCCCCTTCACATGATCACAAAAAGACTAATCAATGTACAATCTTGCTAAAACTAGTAATAGGAGGGAAACTCCCACAAGTTAAGCTGAGGACCTCAAAATACATTTGACTGTATTCGTCATCAATATTGCCATGCACTACAGATACTAACAAGCTAATCTCTGTCATGATACATTACACAGATTACAAAAAAAGAAACAATCAGAAATCTAAACATTCAGCATGTTTTATTTTATACATATTTTGATAAGATTTTTTTGTTTTGTTTTTTCCCCTCCAGATTTTCTTCAATTTTTTGGTAAAAACAAACCTGAAATGCTTAGACTTTAATCCTGCAGAGGGGGTCTTGAGCCATTCCTCCCAGTGTTCTGTTACCAAACAGCACAGCTGTCGTCTTGAGAGTAAGCAAGCAGGCCGAGCGAGGGGAGGGGAGGGTGAATTATTTATTTAAACGGAAGGAGGCATGTGCTCTGGATAGATTGTTAAACATATACAGCAGACGTGGTGGTGGAGCTTCTTCTGTACAGACACAGCTGATGTTTCCTCCGTGATTCCCTAAATTCTGCAGGTGAAATATGAAACCCCCGTCTAACAAACGGGGGGTAAATTATTGTTATATGTGCTGCACTCTTTAGGGAAACGCTTCGTTTCATTCCAGGCCATGCCACTTCCTTTCTATAGTCAAACCCCTCAAATCAGAACACCTGTGTAGCATTTGAACGGGATAAAAATCAAACCTGGCCATACTATTTACACTTATCCATGTATCCATTACATTGTACAGCAACCGTAAAAGGCAGGGGCAAGGAACCCAAATGAAACGAGGCCCGCAGAGCTGCAGTACAAGCAAGACAGTGGGGGGAGCCTAATCAAACATCTGCGAGCAACTCAGCATTACAACATTAGTTGTGCATCTGCTCAAAGAACTTGTAGGTGGGGTTCTCATAGCCGTTCTGCTGCATCTTGGTGAGGTGGCGCTCCTCGGGCGTCACGGCTGGGCCCACCTGCAAACAGCGATGAGCTCAGATTCAGACCCCCCAAGTATATAGCAACCCTATCTTGTGTTTTTTTTTTATCTGTAAACTAAATAAGACTGCATTGTGGTGAGACACATAAATGCTGATGTTAATATTGAATTCCTATTTTAAAAATGTTTTAGATTTAAAATGGCTCTACACACTATATCCGTTAAAACTCGCCCTGGACTTGGCTGGTTTCCAACAGTACTCCTCGTCCATTCGTGCTTCATCAAATTCAAATATTAACGTTAATGGGGCCCCTCCCCTCACTTAGCTCATATGTTTTAGCATTTTTGCAAGTGCAATGGGTGCAGTCAGGCTCAGAGCTGGGGTGCAGTCGCACTTCAATATAATACAACTCGAGACAAAAGCTCTTTTCACACATGCTGTATATTCCTGCATTTTACAGGGACCGTTCCTGCATGGGGTCATGTGTGAACAGGAACACGGGTCGATAAGCCTGTATATCTCCTCCCCCAATATCCCACCTCGCTACCTAGTTAAATTACAGGCAAAATGCCAGTATGGCTGTGACGTGGACAAAAGCAGAACCAATGCAGGGACAAGCACTTAAATATTAAATATTATAAACTATTTATAAAAGGTTTAATTTGATGGAACCATATCCTATATATCCTTATTACCCAATGCAAACCTGTAGCTGTAATTAGCACCGTTTTGCATATTGTACCTCAATTACTCCATGGTGGATGGAGGTGTATTGTTTCTTCCTCAGCATAACCAAGGTAATGACAATGACGGTCGCTATGACGACCCCTCCGACCATCAGCCCGATAATGGCGCCCTTGTTGGAGCCCACGTCCTCAGCGAAGAACACCTATGGAACAAAGCACAACTGATACTACACAGGCTTGTGCATCTTGTTTGTTACATCTGGTATCAGGTTATCAGTGCGTTTAAGTACCAGTTTTTGATGATGAACCTCATAGCCAGTACTTTGCCCCCCCTCTGTGTCCATGCGTACCTCCGGAATCTCTTCTGGCTTCAGGGCAGATACTAAACACATGTATTCATCTCAGTACGCATGATAAATGCATTATACTATAGATAAAATAGATTAGATACAATCAGATAAAATAGATTAGATACAATAGATTAGATACAATAAAATAAAATAGATTAGATACAATTAGATAAAATAAATTAGATAAAATAGATTAGATACAATTAGATAAAATAGATAAGATAATAAATAAAAAAGATAATAAATAAAATAGATGAGATAAAATAGATTGGATACAATTAGATAAAATAAGAAAATAGATTAGATAAGATAGATAATAGATTCAATACAATTAGATCAAATAAGAAAATAGATAAGATAGATAAAATAGATTAGATAAAATAAGACAAAATAGATTAGATACAATTAGATAAAATAGATTTGAGAAGATAGATAAAATAGATAAGATAAAATAGATTAGATCTCATTGGCAGGGTGGATTAATAGTGGACAAACATCAATTTACCAGGACGCGTCGGGAGGCCTCTGTCAGGGACAGGACGTGCGTCAACAGGCTCAACTATAGGAAGAGACCAAGCGGTAAAAATAGTTGATGATGAGCTACGATCACAATGTAATTACAATGTGCAAAAATAGGACACTTTATTTGGTAGGAAGTGATAATGTGGAACTGTGTTTACAGGTGGTTAAAAACGGTCCGTGTGACGCATCAGTTACATTTTCTAATCACAAACAAACATTTGGAAAAAGTCTGAGTTCAGACCCGAGTTCAAATATTCAGTTTTTTCCAGATTTTAACCATTTCAATGTAGGGATATTAATTAAAAATGTATTACTTAAAACATTTTACTGATAAACGTTAGACGGACCTAAAACAACACTCCCATTGTATATTAATGTTAATACGGTACACTACCGTGGTTCTCTGTGTTGGGCTGATTGAAGCTCTCTGGGTGGATGAAGCCCCGTCTGTCAAAGCCTGGGTCCATGGGAGCAGAGCTGTAGGCCTGGTCAGGCATCAGGGCGTCGTTGCCATAACTCACCCTTCCATCAGCCTGTCAATGCAGACGTCGCTGTCGTTAATATGCTAGTGTGCGTTAACTGGCCAGAGCGGAGGAGACCCTCGTCTGCGTTCTGTCAGATTCACACTCACACAACGGGCAGTGTGGCATCTTCTCAAAGTCGCACGTGACAAACTTCGCCACTTAGCTCCAATTAGCTCCACTATTTGAAAGTTGAAAGCCTTCAATGCGGTCGTAATCTACGCACTACACATCTTTCTGACTGAGCTCACTGACTGAAGAGCAGTGGTGTCTCTAGGCGCGTGTGAGTGCACGAGTGCACGAACACAGACCCACCCGCACGTCGCTCTGCAGCGAGGACACCTGCTGAGACAGCTCGGCCTGGATTCTCTGCATTATTACAGCTGTGTGTGAGAGACAGAAATAGAGAGCGAGAGCCAGTGAGAGAGAGCTAGGGAAGGCAGAGGGAGGTCAACAGTTATGAAATAATGCGTTCATGTGCATACAGGGCAACCAGTTAGAAAAGAAAAGAACACAATCACTGTGCCATAATTCACAGACATGTCTCCATAAAAGATGCACTGTGGAGTTTGTAATACAACATACACTTCGTGGAACAAAAACAACTCACTTGCTGTTTTACTAGGGTATTCACTGTGTTAATGGACTACTACGCCACATTTGAGGTGACGCCATGCAGCCCTGACGTCTTTACACTGGTCCACTGTCAATTTCGACAAATTGGGCTCCTTGGTCACATTTTAGGCGCGTCAGTGACCGCCTCCGAATTACAATCACGGTTTTATTAAAGCCGTGAACCAGCAGCTTTAGGTGCTTAGGTGAAACCTGCTCGGCTGGCTGTTCATAATTCTAGACTAGACACGACTGTGCTTTGTCTATCAGGGTCCCGTGGCTTGGAACATCCTGCCTACGTACATACTGCTGGCAGATACACTGGAATCATATAAAATCACTTCTTTGTTTAGGCTTGCCAGCACATACAAACTTGATCTTGAAGCTCGCTGGCCACACCAGGAACCTTGTGCAATAACCCCAGTGACTGGTTCATCCTCTCTTCGATCACACGCAGGTGGGTCAGAACCTGTGGGGAAATATACAGTCAAGTCCTGGAGAAAGCGCATCTATATTCAAACGCTTTCTCTCTATATATATACACATACATACATACACACACACATATATATATATATACATATACATATATATATATATACATATATACATA
>JAODUE010000014.1:311325-325090 GCA_027564755.1 Amblyopsis hoosieri
ATATTATATATAGTCTATATATAAACAGTGTGTCTTTATATATATATATATATATATATATATATATATATATATATATATATAAGGGATGTTTACTGCCATTTGAGAAACATTTAGATACATTGATGTATATATATATGTATATGATTTCTGTATTCAGCAATACACCATGACAGCTTAAAGAATATATTGATAAATTGATCCATCAAATCATATTTAGGTATACTTATATAGTCACAATAATTGACACATTTCTTTGCCACAAGACAATAATAATATTACAGCTTGTTCTGTGTGTGAGCAGAGAAAACAAAAATAGCTCCCTGCATATATCAAAGATGAAGACATATTATTCTCTCAAACTCGGATACCAGAGCCATGGAAAGAGAGAGTTGCGCCAATAGAAGTTTAACATTTTCAACGGTCACATGGTTCAGGGAGAGGTAAAACAGTTCCAGGAAGTGCTTGGTGGTCAATTTGAATCGATATATACAGATATATAACTTATAAATGCACAGATTTACATTTACAATATAATTTATAGGGTACTGTAAGTATTTGCGGCTAACTTCCGGGAACTGTTTTGAGGCTCTACGATCCGCCATTGCTGTGAAAAAAAAACAAAAAAAAAAACAGTCAATTGGAGTGAACGGAGATGACGCGACTCTCTCTTATACATGACTCTGGTTTGAGCCATCTCCACTGTGGCTGTGCCAACCAGTGCCACCGCAGCAACACAGGAGCTGCTTGCTGAACTGCTTGTTAAAGCGCCTGCTCATCAGGTAGAGAGCGAACGGGTTCACGCAGGAGTTTGTGAAGGCCAGGATACGAGCGCAAACACTAGCAATGAAGTGGCCTAGTGACGTGTCCACATGACCATAGTGGTAGGAGCGGTACAGGTAGATGGCATGACTGGGAAGCCAACAGACGGCAAACAGCACCACAAAAACCAGCACAGTCTTGGCCAGACGCTTTCTGGACTCCACCTGAGGAGCACAGCACATTCAATGGATATCAGTTATGTCCGGGCTAATCATATTTTCCCGCTCCTTTTGATTGTTCAACTCTTCCATCTATGTCTTGTTTACCCTCCTCCTGTATGTATTTAAGGTGTGTTTCTCTGTCAGATCGTCTTTTTAACTACCACGTCTCCCAAGTTCAGTGTGTTTTTCTGTACTTTTTGATTGCCTGTCCATATAGTAAAGAAGTTAAGCATTCTCCTGTGTTCTGCTTCTTTCCTGTATCTGCATTTGGGTACACCATACTAAACCGTAACACCTTGCCTGGGGAGTTTCTGGACAATCTAGCATTAACCTAGCATTTAGAGAGTTAAAGGTATAGTCAGCTATTGCAAGCTAATTGTACACTTGTCAAATTCCCCAAATATCTCCTTGCATTTTGCTAGCTTACCGTTCTCTGTGCATTTTCAAAACAAATCTGATACTTCTACACAGCCCTGAGTCCGTAAATAGCAACATAAACAATGTGGCGGACACCGCTCACATCAACAAAGCCGTAATGCTACTTTTTGCTTCACAATGCGTTGGATTGGTGGCGTGGCACCACAGAGCGATAACGTTTTGATTTGAGCTCTGAGTTAGGTAAGATAGCGAAATGCGAGGAGATATTTGTTGAATTAGACAAAACGTGTATTAGCTTACAAATAGCTTGCAATACCTGACTATACCTTTAACTGAGCCACAGTGTAGGCTGCATTCTGCGTCCCACCCTGCAGGTGGCGCCCTAGGCAATACCTATGAAACGCCTCTGCGCCTTGCACACAATTGCACACAACTTACCTGTCTCTTAATATGCAAGTGTCCCTCCACAGGCATGTCCACAGTGCTCCTGAGCAGACTACGTGCTATGAAGCCGTAGTAGAGGGATATGATGAAAAGAGGAATGACGTAAAAGACTAGGAAGAAGGCCATGGAGTGGATTTTAGGGTGCAGCTCTCCAGCATGGGGGTAGGGGGCGCACGTCACAAACGTCTCATTGGTCTGGCTAACGCTGAAGGTGTGCAGGTCAGAGAATACGACTTCGGGAATGGCCAGGACCATGGAGAAGAGCCAGATGGCAGCTGCGCCGAGGCAGACATGGCCTGAGCTAGACCTCTGCAAATCCATAGGCTTGACAATCGCTTTGTACCTGAAATGGAAAAGAGTTTTCTCTGCACATTCATAAAAACATGCTTGTATATTAGATGACTTGTGTAATACTGAAATAAAGACTTCTTAACACTATTTTGAATTTGTCCACAAGTAAACCTGAATCAACCGTTACGGATGATATGAAGATCACATGGAAAAAAGTATATAATACTAAAGCTGTTATGGTGAACACATTTGACTGATGTTCCCAAGTGGTTTAAAAGTATATTGTACAGGGAGACAGGTTATTGTTTTTGTCTGGCCTGTGAATTGAGTGTGAAGACATTGAATCAATAGCTCTCCAACATAATGTAATGGCTAGTTTCCCATCACATTGAGGTGAACGTAACCTCTCAAGGCCCTTACCGAACATGGTGGCGAATACATGGGATTAGTTAACAGAATATATACGGCCACAACAGACATGAATAGAAGAAATAGCCAAATACAGTATTTTTGGGTATTGATTGTTGCTTTGTTGCTTTTTTTTCCTTAGAAGAAAATGTTACATCCCAAATATAATCAACATTTTCATTTCAGGGCATATATAATAATAAAAGAGCATGTAGCGCTAATTTTACATTCAAAGCTAACTTGTATGTGGAACACATTTTATAGCGCCACAATCTGCCGCTTTTGATTCAATACAAATTATGCTGACTTCCCAAAACACATTTAATACACATGACTACATTATGATGAATTTGGTGTCCCTATATGACATCAAAACAAGATGCACCATATACTCCATTAGTGGTATTTGCAAGTTATTTCATTATATCGGAAAGGGATACATTTCTGGTAAAAGACATCTGGACACATTCAGCTGTTTTATCTTGTACTTAATCAACAATGTCATGCACAATACTTTATCTCTGAACAGTGCAAGAAAGACTGTCTGGTAGAAACGTAAAGGCTTAATTCTTTGAATTTGCAGTATATGGATAGGCTATAGACTAAATTGCAGTATATGCTGTGCTGGGTTCATATAACTCAGCACTGTATAGGCTACAATTCACAAATAAAAACGGAGTATAGCCTATGTTATTACACATGATTATAGCATATTGAAAATAATGTATAATGTATAAACAATGCATTCCCAAAACACCTTGGCCATTGGCAATATTAGGGCTTTCCAATAAAACCCACTTAAATTAAGAATGTCTTACTGGTGCAGATACTGTATTATTGGTACATTATAAGTATTCAGGTTTTAATAGATTGTTGCCTCCTCATCAAAGGACATAGTCTAGTATCGGTTGGACCTTTGCATTAATACGGTATGGAATACAAGCAAAAACTGAAATGTAGCCGTATGTGGTGTGAGTCACAAATTACAGCTGTACACACTGATAGGCTACCTGTCGGCAGACAGAGTCGTGAGTGTGAAAACGGAGACCCCCACTGATGTGAGTTGGATGAATGGGATGAGTTTGCAACCGACGCGGCCGAAGATCCATTCATCCACAATGTAGCGGCAGGCGTCCACCGGTGCGCAAGTGACGAGAAGCAGCAGGTCACCAAGTGCGAGACTCGAGATTAATAAATTGGGCACCGTACGCATAGACTTCACTGAGATAAATGTCTTAATTAAAGTGACATTCCCTATTAGGCCAATGATGATCATGATCCCATAGACGGCAGCAATTCCGATACCGGGGATCCAAATAATGTACTGTTCGTGTCCTGTGTAGTTCCAAGATCGTCCTGTTATATTGAAAATCACGTTATTGCTATCGTCCGGATTTAAAATAGAATTATCTTCCAAAGACATCGCCTCTAAATCAAAACAAAAGAAACTATATATTTTACAACTTGTTTAAAATATTAATCCGTATATGTTCTTTGAAGTGAACACTGAACAAAGTACTTTTCATTTGCTGATCTAATGCGCTTGGTTAGGACTGGCAATAAGACGTGCTACTCGACTCGTGTCGAGGAGGCGAAAACAAATCAAAGGTGTCTGTCTGCCCATATAGCCTAACTTGTCTTTCATCCAAACCGTTTATTTCAATAGATGGTGTCGTTTCAAGCAATGGTGGTGATATAATATGTTGCTGTCATAGCCTACAGGTACTCTTCATTATGCAAGTATAGCCCACTAACATAATATGAATGTTCTGTTTAAAATTCCGATGAATTTCGCACTATCTTTAGAGACGAGAGAGAGGGTGGGTGAGAGAGAGAGAGAGAGAGAGAGAGAGAGAGAGAGAGAGAGAGAGAGAAAGAGAGAGAGAGATAGAAGTGGAGGATGGTGTAATATGTATGAATCATTTTAATATAATCATCTGAAACATATTATTATTCTCAATTATTTTAGCGCATTATTTTAGCGCAACACGACACTCCTTGTCTAAACGTGTGTGCGTGCGTGCGTGCGTGTGTGCGTGTGTGATAAATACCTCTGCTGTGTCTGTTCCATATTCAACCATGTTTATTTATACGGGTGATCCCCTAAACTGTACAAAAGCTAAATGGATTGATGACAGACAGACAGAGCATGAACCTCTGTAAAAGTATTATAGGATACATTTATAATTTGTAAAATGACATTTAAACGACCTAGATATATAGCCGTGCTGTGCTTTCCAGTAGGCTGTACCTGTTGTCAGGACCACGGAGAGCAACCATATAGCTTTTGTCTCCATCTACCGGTGGAATTAACCCATACTACGGGCACACAGATTATAACTCTTGAAATATATGCAGACATTTAGACATTTTTAATATCCCGTATACCAATAACGTCTCATAGGCATATGCCATGCATAAAGCGTTCCATAATCATCATGTCTTTTTAATTAGGCTACCATAGCCTTATATGTCCTATATGGTATTTATTGAGACTACAATGTTGTTTATGTAGACTGCATGTAGGCCTAATAGGCTGTATGCAAGCTTAGAATGCAGAGCGGATAGGCTACAGGTCCTACGATTTATTTCCGGGTGTTGTTTACTCAAATCGCATTTTTGGATAGGCAGCATATAGGCTATAGTCCGTATCGGTGAATTAGTCGTGCTTTTGACAGTGATGGAAAACACTAGATGCTTTGCCAACCGTTTTTCTGACTACAAAGGTACGCTCCTTAAAGGCCAAGGCACTGATTCCATGGTGCCAGCCATCATCGCGACCGTAGATAAAATCCTTAAAAACGTTCCCCTCGACTCGAATGACTGCGATGGAGGGTCTTTATGATGGTCCGGCCGGAGTGGCATACATGCTGTTTCATGTTACTGAATGCTCATTATTTTCCCAGCAGAGGGACGCATATCTGAAGACTGCCAAGAAGATCATTGATGCATCCGTGAGATATGTGGATGCTGAGCAAGACACAAACATGCGAGCCGCGTTTCTTCTTGGCGGGGCAGGCATCTACGCGGTGGCTGCTATGATATATAAAGCCCTTGGCTTGGCCGACTTTGTAAAGCCCCTGACTAAATTCCGTAATCTGTGGGAAATGTGCGCACCCATTCATTTTCTCGAGTGTGGCTCGGATGAGTTATTTGTCGGGCGCGCTGGGTACCTCTGTGCAGCTCTGGTCCTGAAGCAGAAGCTAGAAATCGAGGTGAGCCATATTTATATTTACTTTTTTTTTTTTTTTTTAACTGCTAGTCTACTTCCAATTTCCCATATGATTATACGATCATTATTTGCGATGAAAATAACAGTGTTGTAACATTCTTATTAATTATTTTTCAGATTCTGTGCAAGGATCAGATTAGGGCTATTTGCCAGGCCGTCATTGTATCTGGAAAACAATATTCCCGACGAAAGAGAAAACCTTTTCCTCTCATGTATTCTTACTATGGAACAGAGTACCTTGGTAAGATCACTGTCTTGAGCTATAGGCTAAACTATTATTGGATGGTGAAACCAGCTGTTGCCAATTGACGAGAGAGTCTTGTAGCATCAGTGTGCTGCCACTTGTGAAGCTATAACTTTCTTTTTCCTTGATTGCATCAGAAGACGAGATCTGTAAAGGTTGGACATCCTCAGTAACTATCACTTCAACATAAAGTCTATTGTAAGCAAAACCACCTTGCCCGTGCATTTGCATGGGCAAATTTAATAGGACATGGAGGAAAGTGAGGAATGTGACATAAAACTACAAGTAACTATTCAATACAGGCATAAAAAAGTGTGCATGGGATTCCTTGGTAAATACTTGCCTGTCTAAAACCTTTTAGAGGTTTGTTCAAGGTTTAGGGGTTTCCCTGTCTCAGATAATTGCATGCATCCACCTTAATAATGACGGCCACAAAAGAGGATCTGATTCTCACCCTGCAAACTCCCAGAAGCATGCATGATCACTCTATGGCATTAGGTGATATAAACACAGTTTAGTTAGATTTTGCTATACTAATCACGTTATTTTCTGTTAAATAACATTAGACGATTATACATGGAAATCAAACTGCAATCAAACTACAATCAAACTGCAATCAAACTGCAATCAAACTGCAATCCTTAAAGTTGCTAGCGGTCCAGCTGATGCACTTGACCGGAGCACAATTAACGTTAGTAATAATGATACTATACCAAGTACATACCTCTAACGTGAGAACAATAACTGTGACGACGCATCTTCTCTGAAATTGAACTGTAAAGTATTTACAGTTAGCCACAGTTAAAGGTGAAGTCAGCTATCCTGGAGAAAAAAAAAAGATAGTCGATATTTTAACAAAAACACCCCTTCCTTCAATGCAATCACTGGGTGTTCCCTCAGAAGCTCTGCCCGCACCCCACCCCAAATTGGATGCACATTGCCAAGCCATGGGACAGCGCTGTGTGGTGCGGTCTGCACCACTTTGTTTGTGTTCCCGTTTACAGGCAGGTGTATAAACACTGATTATTATTTATTTCAGCGAGCACACCGAACCAACAGCTATAGCCTATAGCGGACCCGTGAGAAGACATTTGCTGAATTTGACAAAAAGTGCATTGGGCTTTCAATCGCTGACTACACCTTTAACACTTCCCCCTCCAGCTAGGCAGTCAGTCAGTCAGGAGTGCTTGTTATAAGCTGTGTGTGTCTGTGTGCTTGGCATGATGCCGCCCTGCATGCCTGGTTCTGCGTGTGCATGCCCCGTCTCCCCCCCCCCCTACCCGGGGGTCCCCCTCTGCAGGTGCAGCCCATGGCCTCTCCTCCATGCTGCAGATGCTGCTGTGCTACCAGGAGGTGCTGAGCGCGGCGGAGAGAGACCTTGTGTGGCAGAGCGTGGACTTCCTCATGAACCAGGAGCAGAACTGCAACTGGCCCGCGGAGCTGGGCGCCATTATAGAGAGGGAGAACGAACTGGTGCACTGGTGCCACGGAGCCCCAGGTACTGTCTATGTACTGGTGCCATGGAGCCCCTGGTACTGTCTATATACTGGTGCCCCGGAGCCCCAGGTACTGTCTATATACTGGTGCCCCGGAGCCCCAGGTACTGTCTATGTACTGGTGCCACGGAGCCCCTGGTACTGTCTATATACTGGTGCCACGGAGCCCCAGGTACTGTCTATGTACTGGTGCCACGGAGCCCCCATTGTGGAGGCATATCTATCTATAACTGCTCCAGTGTGACCCTTGTTCGCTCTCCATGCAGGTGTGGCCTACCTCTTTGCCAAAGCCTACCTGATCAATAAGAAGTCCCAGTACCTGGACACCTGTATCCACAGTGGGGAGCTGGTTTGGCAGAAGGGCCTACTGAAGAAAGGGCCAGGGATTTGTCACGGGGTTGCCGGCAGTGCATACGTGTTCCTCCTGCTGTATAGGCTCACGGGAAACTCCAGATATATCTACCGCGCTCAGAGGCAAGGAGCCTTAATGTGTAATCTGTACTAGAGATGGCACCGGTGCGATACTAAGATTGGAAATCGGTCTGATACTGACTTATATAGCTGGATCGGTATCTGTGACAAATGGACAGTTGTAACCGATCTATGTGGCTAATCCAATTAAATTAAATTACATGCATAGGTCTGCTGTTAAACATCAGCAATGTCTAACCTACCCAGGCCACACTATCAGCAACAGGTTTCTAAAACGCATCTAAATCCTAAAGTAGAGATTGGCTGTCATTTACTTTGAAACTTAACTTAAAACTTAATTTAACACTGGAATCGGATAAGTACTCTGTATTAGCCGATACCCAAAGTGCCGGTATCTGTATCTGTGTCGGGACTAAAAAAACTGGAATGTGCCATCCCTAATCTGTAATCAGTAATCTGGTTTGCACTTCCTTTATACAGTCAAAGTAAAACCTAAATCATAAAAAATGTATAGGCCTATAAAATAACATTTTATTAAATAGAATAACAATATATGTATATTTTTTTTAATTGTTTTTAACAACATTATTATTGATATTTTATTTTTAACATTTTGATCTCTCAAACCCTTAACAGGGTTCCCCAATCCTGGTCTTGGAGGGCCGCTGCCCTGCATGTTTTAGATGTCTCCCTGCTCCAACACACCTGATTAAAATGTTTGGGTCATTATACAGGGACACATCTAAAACATGCAGGACAGCGGCCCTCTAGGACCAGGATTGGGGACCACTGCCCTAACATCTTGTGGCACCACGAGAAGCCCGGCCCACAGTTTGAGAACCACTGCTTAAGAAGTAGTACACAGTGTACATAATAAATAATACCTTCACAAAACTTGCAATGAAATCCTCCAAGGTACTCAATTTGTGGAAGCATACTACTAGCACATACACACAAACACGTATGCCCTATATATTATGTGAATTAACTCTACACTGACCCCTTCTGGCAAAAAATACACACTACTCTTTAAAAAAAAACTTTCTAAATTGAGTTATTTTCTGTTGTTTACGATGTAGATTCGCCGAGTTCCTGTTCACGGAAGAATTCAAAGCGGGCTCCTGCTCTGTGTCCAGCATTTACAGTCTGTTTGAGGGGATGTCTGGGACCGTTTGTTTTATGGTGGATCTGCTTCAGCCAGACAAATCGGAATTCCCTCTATTTAGTGTCTTTACGTAAATTGATCCCATCTCCACAGCATTTCCTCACGTGAACATACCCCCTCGTCTTCCTCTCCAATTACATTAGAGCTGTAATAGTAAAGCTTTGTAATTTACAACTTAATATGAACCGCAGGTTTAAATTTAAGAGTGGGAAAGAATGGGTGGGTTGAATTTGTTTAAGGTTAGGAAATTTAATTTGGCCTAAGACTGGGTCTTAAACTGTCGTTGTTGCTGCTGTTGTTGTTGTTGTATGTCTAGGTTTGTATTGAAGACAATGTTCAGCTATGCTGCCCTTACTTCTGACCATTCATCTTTGTCAACTTTACAGTATGTGTTATACAGGCTGTGAGTAGACATACATCGCTGATAAGAATGTGTAAACCCCCTATAGCCTACAGAAGGCTATAGAGATAGAGATCTTGCTGATTCTGAACTATGTAGGTCTAGGCCTACATCTAATTTGATGACAATGTCTTAAGATATAACGGGGTCTTTAAACACTTACTTATATGTTAGATTAAATCGTGAACCTACATTTCATAAAGTTTCAAAGTGGGGTTGGAACCTGACATTTTTTAAATTTACGCAAATAAATATCTAAAATAAAATCAAAATACCCCGTGTGTTTGTTTTTAAATACATTATAATGTTATGAGTGACAATGCAGCAGTTCAAAATAATGAACACCATTAACCAAAAGGTATGGATTATTTTGGCAGCATTTCGCGCAATGGCAGGCTACACCGAAAAAACAGCGCCATCCCCCGTCTGAAACGACAAGATGAAAAAGCAGCCGGTAAAATAAATGCGCTGCAGCGTGTGCAGATGAGTAGCATACATCGGATCGCTCGACTAGGCTACTGTTTGACGATTATGGATTTGGGACACTTAAGGAAAGCAACACACCGCTTTCCCCAATGGCGGAGTGAGTGAGGATGCGCCTACCAAGTTCCATATTTGTGTCGGTGTCTCTCTTCACGGCCGAGACCACGGCGGCTCTCTACCTAAGCTCCACATATAGCTCAGCGGGTGACCAAATCTGGCAAGGTCTCACCCTCCTCTTCACGCTTGTGCCATCCGTGCTTGTTCAACTTACCCTCACATTTATCCACCGCGATCTCAGCAGAGACCGACCACTTGTGCTTCTGCTCCATATTCTTCAGCTTGGACCTATAGTGAGGTTGGTGCAAGTCGAGCTCTCTTTTGTTTGTCAATTCAACCAACCAACTGAATGTACCTGTCCAAATAGGCTATAGCTATGCAGACCATGTAAATTGTGTCTAACAATCTGTTATTGGGATAGGTATAGGCCTAATTATTTTTCCTCACAGCAGGCCTACATTGTTGGACACTTAATGTAGGCTAAGTGTGGTTTATTGTTATAAGCGGTTTACAAAATATTTGACGAATGCATTGTGTACATCATGTGTTAGTTGTTGTCCCCGGCCTTTGTCACATAGCCAACAACACCGTAGGCTAGCCTATACCCTGTGGTGCAACGCCTGTCCAAGGTAGGCTATATCATACGCTGTGAAACACAGTACCACACTGACCGATCCATATGAATGCACGTCCGATAAACAGACTGTTCGATGGGATGGGGGACGCCACTGCAGTAACATTCAAACCAGCAGCAGCATTCGCACCCATCAGGAAATATACTGTCTACAGACACTTCTAATATCTAACAAGAATGTGAACACTCACTTCTCTTAACGGTGCATATTTTAGGCCACAAGAAAGGCAGCAATTTCCCGAGCGCTTAATGTATTAACACATACAGACTTAACCACTGTAGCAGAGTTTATGAAGCTGGCCCATGATGGCTAAGTTCTGATAAATGTAAAAATAACTCTCGAATGTTGTAACCCCATAGGCTGGTCATTTATGGAGTATGCACAAGACTTGACCGGCAATCTGACCCTGCACTATATCAGACTAATTACACACACGCACTCACGCACACACACACACAGCCTATAGTTTACAGATATTCGATATGTGCAACTGAACACAAACAACCTTATCACAGCTTTGATAAGATGCTATTTCCCACATTTCATTATGCAAGCAGCCTCTTGGCCATGTTAGATTATTGAAGGCCAATACTATTTATTTTCATCTTCTGAGTTTACTTAAACTTAAGAAAACCAACTCTTAATTTCATTCAATTAAAGGTATAGCGAGTCATTCTGGAGAAAGCTTGTTGACACTTGATCAAAACAAAAACACCACTCTCTTCAATGCAATACAGGGTCCTCCCTCAGAAGCGCTGCCCCACACATTTTACAGCATTGCCAAGGCTGGGATAGTGGTGTGCGTGGTGCAGTATGCACCACTTTGTTTACTTTCCTGTTGATGCAGCCAGGACTGTGTAGTAATACTGAATTATTATTTGAAGATAGCAGCCCTCATGAAGATATTTGGTGAATTTGACACAAAGTGTATTAGCGTTAAATGACTACATTCACACATATTCTATTACAGACTAAAGATAAACCAATGGATGTGTGTTGTTATATTAGTCCGTGTGAATTCCCTTGCATTGGCTTCCGTGAGCCTGACCCTGTCTGCAAGCCCCCCCCCCCCCTGCTAGTGTGTTACCTAATGATTAGCTTCTCCACGTCTCCCCTATACGCACAGCTCTAGTGAGGAGAATATCTAAGAATAGCACGTGTTGCTGCTGGTCTCTTATCTCTGGAAAGCAGAGAAGGGGTGGGGGTGTGAGAGGGAGGGGGGGTGTATGTCTCTCTCCCCCAGCATGGGTGGAAGTTGCTCTTTCCTCTCCAGAGTACACATCTCATCCGGACAAAGAAAACATGCTTGAGATGGATTGATGTTGGTTTGTTAATCAAACTTTTTTTTTTTTCCTATCGAGCAAAATCCTCATGTGTACGGTATGCTCTGGTCCAATGCGCATGTGTTCTCAGTCTTTGATCCCAGGGTTTTATACTTGTGCATTCTGAAACTACTCCTTCGCCTATACATACAAACTCCAAAAAATGTGTTTGTGTGTCTAATTAATAATATATGAAGCTGACCGCAGAACCTGATAGACTGACAAGCGTCTATTTAATAAGAGGGAAAATGTGCAGATCAGGTGCATTTCATGTTAATGTTTGCAAGTATCTGTTTTGTGTGTGAGTGTCAGCTTAGCCGATTATACCCTTTCAGGCCTTCTGCGACAGTGAGCGCATGCTGCTCTGATGTCGTACAGAATTATAAACAGTCAGTCCCTGACCTCCCCCCTCCACCCCGGGATTTAAACCCTAGGCTGTGCCATTAATTCTGATTTGGCTGTTACCCTGCCAAGCTGTACCTCTGCTCCTGAGCGTATGTCTGTGCAGCCAGCATGGATACTGAGTTATCCAGAGACGCACAGGAGTGTCTATTCACCTCAAGAATTACATTCTGGTGAAGAATGACCAGCAACACACGACAGCATACCAATGAATAGACCTAGCAACAGACAATGCATATTACAAAAGATGAATTGACACACTGATTAAACAATACATATCTGTGGTAGAAAAGCTTCCAAATGTATCCGGAAAACATCCTCATGTCTGACTCTGACATAATTAACATCTGCAGAAATGTCTTTACTCTCGGCTACATTTTATTAGAAGTTGCTTACTGTATATTATTGTCTCTGCTATCTGTTGAGTCTCCATCAGGGTGACTGCTGTTGTACAGTATCTCTCAGTCCTTCTGAACATTTTTACATTCAGTCTTAACAGTTGCAAACCAGCTTGTCCATTTCTCAAAACAATGCATACAAACAGCATAACGCATTGTATTTCTGGCAAAAGCTTGTAACCTGCTCAAAATCCGTTAGTATATCTCTCAAAAGCACATTTTACATCCATTAACATGTCATTGCATGGCATATGGCATATGACATGTATGCCATATGCCATAAGAATATCAAGTCCTTGTGTCATTGTTGACAAACATGAAGCTCAGTTGTGTCAAAATGCTTATGGGTAGTCGTGTCAATAAAAAACTGCATTCTGTTGGTATTGTCTGATGTAATATAGACACATTCTACTGTAATGAATAATTCTAAGTTCTAATGTCTTAGATTAGACAGGATTCACATGTATGCTTTATTATTTTGGTCAACATGCCATAAGCAGTTGTAGGAAACAGTAGAACATTTTACATAATTTGCATGAATGTGCCAAAGCATTTTTTATTTATTCAAAAACAATGAGAAATTGTTGTGATGTGCACACATGACTTGATGATGTGGGTTGAACAAGTAGTTTTGAGAATTTGAAAACACAGTAGTTCTATTTCATTCATTTTACTTCTGCGCATATGTGCATACAGTCTGAGTAATTATACCAACAAAGTCATCTTTGACCTGGGATGACGTGGGGCGGATGCCCCCATATACACACTGGTCATCCTGTAATCTGTCCCACTCCACTCAGAATAACAAAATTCTGGCGGTCATCCAGAATTCATTGAACCACAGTTACATATGTAACTCTCATTCTGACCAGAGCCATGGAAAGAGAGAGTTACGCCAGCGGAAGTTCAACATTTTAAACGAGAGGCAAACCCTATGGCAAAATAGTTCCAGGAAGTGCTTGTTGTATCATATGTATGTGTATGTGTGTGTGTGT
>JAODUE010000014.1:325190-344103 GCA_027564755.1 Amblyopsis hoosieri
AGCGTCGTCGCTCTACAAGGCCAGAGCGTCGTCGCTCTACAAGGCCAGAGCGTCGTCGCTCTACAAGGCCAGAGCGTCGTCGCTCTACAAGGCCAGAGCGTGCTCTGAGGTGTAACGTTTTACCGCACATCGCTACGAGGTCGGCCGCCGTTGACACTCGCTCTTCATCGCTACCACCACCGCTCCCAAAGTCTGCATTGTCTTCCTCCTCGATTTCAACACTTCGCATATCGTCATTCTCCATGTCTTCTTTCTCTTTGTTCCTGTCCTCACTCATATCCTCGTCTGAAACTTTGCTTGGCCGCCCGCGTCCTCTTCTCCTTGTGCTTCTTGCTGCAAACTCAGCCCGCTCTTTCCGTCTGGTTGTGATTCATCTTCATCCTCTCTTGGTGACATCTGAACTGTGACGCTGGCTTCTTTATCCATCTCTGCCTGACTGACGGACCCATGACAGAACCCTTTAGTCTTGGGAGCCGCCGTGGTTTATTCTGGTTTACTTATCAGTGGAAATTATTTATATTCTGATGTCTTATTTTGAGGAGCTTTATATGTTATCCTTTTTTGTGTATTTTTAACCTTTACTGGAGTTGATTTTTAAGTTTTCCTTTTGTACCAAGTCTGTGGAAGATTTCAAAGCCCCCTGTCACATTTTCTAAGGATGTTTGACAGCTATGTAGCCTACAGACATGTTCACATCAGGTTCTTCAATGTTTACCTTATTGTTGTCTACTGCTTGACTTTTCACCGTCACAAGTGATTTACTGTTAAAAGGACAATGTCTATAAATCTTCATTAATGTGATCTTCTTCTATTTTTCCTTTGTCCTTCACTTTAATAAGTGTTTGCTGTGTTTGAGTGCTTGGATTAAGCTTCCACACCTTTCTCTCAGTAACATAATGACTGGGGGGAAGGGGGGGGGGGGTTATGTTGACCATTGGTTGCATGTTTTATTTTTCAGTATCACTTTTAGCAGAGAGATTTACACAGAGAGGTTCCAATGGACGGCACTTCCGCATTCGATTTTTGGAAGGGGGGGGGGCAACTTTTCACCCTTAATGCAGATTAGAACGACCCAGCGTTCCATGCAAGTCAATGGGGAGGTACACAGATTTCACCACAATATTGCCGATGATTTATCTTTGGGTATAGAGATAAAAATATATATATAATGGGTATTTTGAGTATATTACATTAATTCCTAAGTATTTACGAACAATCTGAGGCCACAGCTGTATTTATTCAGCAAACTGTTTTGGGGGTAAATTGACTTTGATTTTGACGTTCTCAGATTGTTTTCATACACAAAATTGCATTGATGTCAATTTCTGTGCGTTCTAATTTCAGTTAATGCAGTAAATTACAGGATCCAACATGGCAAAGCAATCTGTAAATGTTGGAACACAGTTAGACTGTATTCCAAATCAAATCAAATTTTGTAATATTTATAAAGCACATTTTAAAACATCCAGTGTTAACAAAATTAAACAGATTTGAATCCAAACACAAAACATGTTGGTCAACCAATATGACAAACATACAAATTACAATTCACATTTTCCTACCCATTTACAGACTCAAAAGCCAAGGAAAATAGATATGTTAAGATGAGATTTAAAAATGTCACTGCTGGTGGAAGATCTATAGAAAGGTAGGCTATTCCACAGCCTTGGTGCAGCAACGGAGAAGGCACGGTCTCCTTTAAGTTTTAATTGTGATCGTGGGGCATGCGAAAGCTTTTGGTCAGAAGACAGCCTATACCGAAATTAAACTGAAACTTTTTAATTTTATGATTTCAAGTAATTACATTTTAATGTTGTTGGCAGCTATAAGCAAGAGAACAATGGTTGTACCATTATTGTGGTTATAATAATGGTTATAACATTGCGTTGTATTTCCTCGATTGCCCTGTATGTTTCCATCTAGACTAGAAAGCAAACACTACACTGTTAAATAAATGTTGGTGTGGTGTGACCTTCTGTAAAAGCAATCGGCTCTGTAATCATCATCAGGGCAACATTTCTACCAACAGGGTATTTCAACGAACAGTCATTCATGTGCATTTGAATATGACAAATTGATTTGTTTAATATACAATCATGTACGCAGCTCCTGAAATGTTAAGTGAATAATCCTGTCTCCTCTTTTACAAACACTTCTGTCTAAGCACGTGTAAACACACACACACACGCACACGCACACACACACATGCATACATACACACACACACACACACACACTATACATGTGTACAAACAACATTCAGAAGCCTACACTGCACATAGCAGCTAAGCCACACAGATCCTGGGCTTCATACTACACCACAAAACATTATTACTCATTCAGCAAAGACGTTGGAAATATACAGTCGATGACGTGGCATTATTCACCCCAAAACGTACATGGCTACACTACACTACGTGTGTATGCAAGGACACAGCTAACCAATATGTTTATTGTCTGTTGAAGAGATTTATTTTCACATTTTCTTAGAATCGCAAATTTATTTAAGACCGTAAAAAAAAAAAGAAGCTTAAATTATAATTGATGGTTCAGGATTTCACCTCAGTCTTTCTCCAAATGGAAAATGTTTAAATAAACACATGCATCCATGCGAACACACACACATACACATGCGTTTACACACGCACGTGCGCACACGCCCACACACACACACACACAGACCAAGACATCAGCATGCTGAGCTATGCACATATTCTTGGAAGAGTCATTGAGGCTTCAACATTGCTGCTTCTTGCCCTGGAGTGAATACACTCGGCAGAGATATAATGGATTCTAGTGCCCGACAGCGATGCCACAGCATGTCTATAACGTGCTATACAAACAAAACACACAACAAACTAACAGCATAAGACACCACGGTTACCTAATTTGTTGAGATTGTGTCTGAGATGTTCTCCTCATCTTTAACAAACATTTGTTTTTGAGATTGGAAGCTTTTTACTGGGAAGACAAATAAGACAATATATTGTTCTCATTGGGATCAAATGTAGCTGTACTATGTAAATGGAAGCTTGGAGTAGGATATGTAAGACCGAACTACACTGAGTTCCATCATAAGAACACGTTGCAAACCAGCTTACCTGGTTTTAAGAAAACAGAAAAAGCAGGAGTGCTTCAGGTATTCCACTTGTAATTGTGTCCACCGGTGCTCTTGTTCAGAGGAATCATTTCAAAACCACTATGAAGAGTGGCAATGCGACTTCAAAAAACAAGCTTCCCTGGTTGTTAAATGACACCAGTGATGTTGTGGCATTTGTACCAGAACCCTAAAAAATAAGTGGGTTCATAGTTTGTGACCTCCTTTGTGTGCATTCAACACAAACATATAATCTAAATGGATGGTAAATAGACTGCCTCACATTCACCCATTCACACACACACACACACTCATACACCGATGATGTATGAATGGGGGATGTACTGTATGTGGACATGGCTCTTGGAATGTGATTTTGGCAACAATGAAGGTGTATATCTGCCTCTGATAACATTTTGGTGTGAGGGAGATTTCTTCCTGCTGGCAAAGACGGGTTGTGGAAGCCAGTGCTAATAGGAGTGAGGGTTTGGAATATCTCTCCAAGATGTTCCAGATAACTCTTCTAAAGCCACAAAAATAATAAAATGAAACCAGTGTGTGTAGAATGACATGTATGCATCCTCCACATCACGTCATCACCTTTTGTATTCCAATATAGAGTAACACTGTACCCTAGTGGGGGTATGTAACTGCTACAGTTATAGCGCCAGTCCCCATTTAAAGGCCAGTCAATAGTACTTTAAACGTATGTCCTCCTGTTGGCAAACACTAGGACCTACACCGCGCTCAAGCAGAGAGGGAATATTAATGGTGGATAATACTGCGAAATGAAAATATTCCCAAGCAATGAAAATATGCCACCAATGTTGAAATGATTAACTAGTCAGTTATGTAAAGGAAGAGACACATTTTCAGGAATTTTGCATAAATGCCTGATATATTAATGCAAAACAAGACGTGTGAACCAATGCCATTAGCTAAACATTGTAGCATATTAGTTCCTACTTGTGATCACGGCCGCGTGGTTCTCTCCACAGAGGACCTAGCTAATGTTTCCATTATGGAAATGCTCTACTGGTTTTGGCAAATCTGCCTCAAACAGAAATGTTCCATGTCCCAGCTGACCACGTTGACGTCAAATGTACTGTATACACATCTTCTTAAAGAGTAGGTGCAGTACAGAAGGCAGCTCACAGACCACAGTTAAAACGCAATGAGGGGGAAATGTGAAGTTCTTTCCGTAAATGTTATCTTTTGAAAAGAAAAATAATTGAAATTAATATGACAACTGTGTGGCTAAAAAGACAATGTCATTGGAGATCTAAGAGGAAACATTAGTGGCCACAAAGAATGCCTCCTCGGTAGCTTAGAATTACTGCTGTTGTACCAGTTCAATATGACTGTCAGTGGAAAACTTGTTTTAATAAGTTATTAATCAATTTTTATGCATTTTACCATAACCTTTGTGTTTTTACTTATGTTTAAAAAATATCAAAACGAATGCAGATATTGCAGTTTTCATGATCAATATCATAATATAACATTTTGTCAATATCGTGCAACCCTACTGTGTGCATGTAATACCTTCACTATAGCACTTTAAACTGCAATTTTTTTTAATGAAAAGTGTGATACAAAAATAAAGTGTGTTATCATACAATACTTGTGAGAGTTACAGTATGCTCTCAACTACAGGACACGGCCCAGAATTCCTTGCACTTGCTGAGGGACTCTATGTTTGGCCATGGTTGCTCTGGGTAGAGGCCAAGCTTTCCACGCCCACTCTCACTTAACATGTACAGGTGTCCTTCCACCGAAACAGACAGTGGCACCACAACACACATGTATAGGTGGGAAATGTTAGGGGGGTTTCAAGTTACAGGTAAAGTCAGCGATTTGAATCCGATCAAAACTAAAACACCTCTCCCTTCTTCTATGTCATAGGGTGCACCCTCAGAAGCACTGCCCTGCAAATTGGACATGCACTGCCAAGGCTGGGATAGTGTTGTAAAGATAAAGTCTGGGGCACAGCATTGGTTAACTCAACTGTGTCAAGATTCGCTTACTTGACAGGAGATGTAATTTGATTGACATGCACAACGACCAACCACACAACTATATGACCATGTTGGATGTTAAACTTGCACTGAGGAATCCGTTGGGAAACTTAACGAAGCGACACTGGCTGTTTGTAATCCAAGACCCAGTCGGCCCAAAGTATTACTGCCAAACATGAACAGTTTACCTTTACCTGCAAACAGCGATTATTAGTTTGATATACTGTATCTAAGACAAACGTTCCACACTATATTGTCGGCTTTATCTAGACATAATTGCCGCCCTGTGAGCACAGCAGAGTGCTCTTCCCCGCTGGATATATCATACACAGGTTGATCGTTCTTCAGCCTGAATGGAATGTTGTCAGTAAAATAGCTTTTTCCAAAAAAGATAGCACCAGTTTCTGAGAGAGGGAGTTTCATATTTATAATAAAGACTTTTATGTTAAAATCATTATGCGATTCCAGTACATGCTGTTCTCTCTAGTGGATGCTAGGCCAACCTGTTGCAAGGTTGATAAGTCACAGCTCTGACAGAAATAATGGATTTAGCAATCACACACAGGCTCTGGTTGAATAGATTTATTCTGAGCAAATACCAGCCATCGATAAAGCAGGCAGCTTCTTAATATTCATGGATAAATTGTCCTCACCAGGTATGTCAGATAGGTCTGGCTTGTCATATACACTCCGTTATCACGCCTGGCATCTCACTGATTTACCGCTCCCTAGTATGTCAGGTGTCTTCAGACTGTCAGGGAGCCCTGAACCAGAAAAATGATTGGCGGTTCGTATGCAATATGATTATGATTATGACTGCTTGTGTCACCAGTTATGCTGTGTAAGATTGTGTAAGGCGGAACATATATGTTTGAGATTTAAACAAGTTTGTTAAAAGGTATAATCATTCTAGCCATATTTGAAATTTTTCAAAACAAAAACAACTCCCTTAAATGCCATACGGGTTCATTGCAACGGCTAGGATATTGTTGTGTGCAGTCTGCATGACTTAAATGTTCCTATTTACTGAGCCATATGACTGTAGAAGTACTGGATTACACTGGTCTTATATTTGTCTCCTGGACCAAGCTATGTTATTCTTATAGAATTGCACATGCTGATCACACAAATTACATATTATTGTATCACATTCCGTTTTAATAAACAATGATGTACTTAGTACAATTTAACTGACTGAATAAGACTGTGTAATGCTGTTGTCTATTACACCACATGTTCAGCAGGTAAAGTTTAACAAAAGCATCCAATATTACTTTGGAGATCTTTTGGAAAATGTGTTGAGCAGTGTTATTTTTTCAGCACACAGATAACAGTAAGATAGCTGCCCTTAAGGAGATATTTGGAGTAGCATTTGGATATTTGGTGAACAGGGATGGGATGGTTACTTTTTTAATGTAACCTGTTACAGTTAGGATACTAGTTACCAGAATAAAACTATGTAAGTAATTTTTGGATTACCTACATTTAGTAACATGATCTGATTAGTGATTACTTTCCATTACTTTAAGATTAGGCTACTAAATGCCTAAATATTGTTCTTTGAAATGGCATCCAAAGCTATTTACTGGATTGGCACGCCAAATCTTTCTAATTTTGTGACTGTTTATGTTGCACAGTGGATCAGATTAAAGTAGGACTTTAATGCATTTTTCTTATGCAAAATTCCCGTTCAAATTTGAAAGTAGTCCTGTCCTAGATGTAATCATCTTTTCTTTTTTTTTACCTGTAACCTGATTCCACTATTTTAACTGGTAGGCTAACAGTTGTCTAATGGATAACTGTAATGGATTACAGTTACTGATTTTTATGTAATTAGTTCAGAGTAACTGATAACTGATAACTAATATACATAAATTACTTCCCAACCCTGTTGGTGAATTTGACAATAAGTGTATTAGTTTACATCGACTACTATACCATAAAGATGCGATCTCTATGTACGGTAAATAGCATATAGGCCCTATAGTTTCGCAGAGCCGCAAAAGGCAACACGACTCTGGCCACGCCCCCGTACATGTCTCCAAGCCCTGTTCCGTTGGACCTATGCGGTGTGTCGTCTCGCTGCACAACACGTTGCTGCCTTTCCTTGGAGAGATTTTATTTCTGATGAAATAGTTAACACACATTGCTGCCGCGGCCATCTGGAACCCGCGCGTCGTGTGCTGTAATAATGGCAACTAAACTGATCGCTACTTACAGTCCCGTTTTCAAAAGTTTGAAACATTTACAAAACATTCGCGCGTGTAGAATTAGGTAGGCGTTTATAAAACACAACACGCGTTCTGTAAAATATACCTGCATTTGGTTAGAGCCAAGAGACATTTTCGTAAAAAGCAATACTGAATGTAGTCTTTTTCTTCTCATGTTCCAGCACTGAAGCAGCATTCCTTGGTCCGGTGAATTTAAAGGGTCGCAGTTGTCTCACGCTGAAGGATTTCAGTTCAGATGAAATCAAAACCATACTATGGGTGTCATCGGATTTAAAACATCGGATCAAGCAGGAAAAGCAGGTACGGTAGTCTACGGTACTTTGCAGGTTGACATTGTCTTTTCAGCTGAATCATTGGTTAATGTATAATAACTTAGCTTTCTATGTTTAGTATCTTCCTATTCTGCAAGGGAAGTCGATCGCGATGATATTTGAGAAGAGGAGCACCAGAACAAGAATGTCCACTGAAACAGGTGTTAAGTTGAGATTTGTTCTGGCTGTAATCCATTATGTAGTTTAGTAGTTGTAGTAAATACATAAATAGATACATACAATGAAAAAAGAATACGTGATATTGTAAATAATAAAGCCCATTGTTTGTGATAAAAACATCGTAACAAACATAGCCTACATGAAAAACAATTGTATAACAAAAACACAATTCCTGCTGGAGGATCACTGTACCTGGTTAATATAATGACACATGTAGTAGGCCTACTACTATAGCTGAAATGTCAAAATGAATGAAATAGGCTAGCTCAATCGCTGTTGTATTATCAAGGCTGGTGTCAGTATATTCGTATCAGTTTTATGACTTGATTGCAACATGCAGGTTCCTGCTGGTGGTTATATGTATTCACTGGATTCTGCCATATGAAAATGTGTGCAGCGTCTCAACTCGGTGGACAATGTGGCCTTTCAGTGGACCAGAGCTCAGTGTTAATACAGGATACAATAGGAATGCTGAAATGTGACATTGTGCAACTGTCTCTACCTCTGAACACCCCTTTTAACTCATTTGTTTCTATACTACAACACATTTAAAACATGTTGACATGTTTACAGTTAATATATAAAGAAAGCGTTAATGGATTTGGTGCCAGATTTCCCCAGTTAAAAAGATTCAATACATTCAGTGTGCCATGTTGTTTCCTTCCACTGACCAGTCCGCATGTTGTTCAACGTCCAGGGTTCGCTCTGCTGGGTGGTCACCCCTGTTTCCTCACATCACAGGACATACACCTGGGTGTGAACGAGAGCAATGCAGACACAGCTAGGTGAGTTGGTATATAACAATATAATATAATATAATATAATATAATATGTTCACTCACACACACACACACACACACATAAACAAACAAACAAATAAACACACACATCTAGTTACTAGATGATTCTCAGCACAGCACCCTATAACAGTGTAATAGAATATAGTACACTGTTATAGGGTGCTCTGCTGAGAATCAGTATACAAGCATGTACCGAATGAATGGATTCATGAATGGAATGGGCTCCAAAGGAAAAAGTCCAAACTGACTATTAGAAAATAGATGGTTGGAGGTTAAAGTGTCAACTGATCTGAGATTTGAACGGTGGACATGTCTCTGCTACTACTGCAGGGTTCTCTCTGGACTCTGTGACATTGTCTTGGCAAGAACGTACAGCCACTCCACACTAGAAGACTTGGATAGGGAGGCCTCCATTCCCATCATAAACGGCCTGTCTGACACTTATCACCCTATCCAGATCCTAGCCGACTTCCTCACATTACAAGTACTGCTACTTCCCCGAATCCCCTTTGCAACGCCACACTGTGTTGTTTGTACAGTCTCTCTTGACAACAGCTACCATGTTCTTGGTGCAGGAGCATTATGGATCACTGAACGGGCTAACTGTTAGCTGGATCGGAGATGGGAACAATGTCCTCCATTCCTTCCTGATGACTGCCGCTAAACTGGGTGTGCATCTCAAGATCGCTACACCTAAGGTTTGGTTCCATTGAGATCATGCTGTATACAGATCTACAATTGTTTACTTTGATGGTGGCAGGTGACAAGATATGGAGGGAAAAAAAATATATATATTTTTTTTATTCTCAGGGGTACGAGCCAGAAAGTAGTATGATTGATGAGGCGCAGAGACTCTCTGAAAAGGTGAGGTTCTGCCTGGGCAGCATCATACACAGACTGCTTATAATCATTTCATATTCAGCTCTTATGAAGTCATTCTTCTTTTTCTAGCACGGCACCAAGTTTGTTCTGACCTCTGACCCCATGGAGGCTGCCCGCAACAGTGACGTTTTGGTCACTGACACATGGGTCAGCATGGGGCAGGAAAATGAGAAGAAGAAGAGGCTAACAGACTTCCATGGATACCAGATTACCATGCAGGTAATGTTGGTATAAGATAAGGTGCTGTTGACCCCCGGTCAGGGTTATAATGCCTCTTCTTCACCTTGTTCTATCTTCTACAGACTGGGAAAGTGGCCAACCCAGACTGGACCTTCCTGCACTGCCTGCCACGTAAACCGGAAGAGGTGGATGATGAGGTGTTCTACTCGACCCGGTCGCTTGTCTTTTCTGAGGCTGAGAACAGAAAGTGGACTATTATGGTAACTGGCCTACAATAGCTAAAACACAATTATCCTTATAGCAAAGCTAAGTACAGGCAGCTAGCCTGTACTAGCCTCTTATAGCAAAGCTAAGTACAGAAAGCTAGCCTGTACTAGCCTCTTATAGCAAAGCTAAGTACAGGCAGCTAGCCTGTACTAGCCTCTTATAGCAAAGCTAAGTACAGGCAGCTAGCCTGTACTAGCCTCTTACAGCAAAGCTAAGTACAGGCAGCTAGCCTGTACTAGCCTCTTATAGCAAAGCTAAGTACAGGCAGCTAGCAGCACCATCCTGATTTTGCAAGCTCCGCGATTTGTTCTGCTCTGTGACAAATTAGGTGGTGGTACACTGATCGGCCCTGAACAGGTTTGAACGGACATTTCTTAGACTGATAGCAAAGCAAAACAAATCGCTTGTGAGATCAGAATGGTCTCACAAGGTCGTAGTTCAATTAATATGGGTTTTAATTTCAAATTATTCTGAATCGGTCAAACTTGTCTGCACAATATTAACATGCTTTTCTCTCACTCTCGACTCAGGGCTTAATGGTGTGCCTACTGACTGACTACGCTCCACAGACGCCAGTGCTGAAATTTTAACTGTAGGCCATCTGCCAGATGGTTGTCTTGTTTCAACTTTTATGACACACACAGAAACAATGTTGTAGGTACAATATAAATGTACCAAAACTGAACTGACATGTCTGCCAAAGTTATTTTGTGTCTGTTTCACTAGGACTCTTTTCTGGGTGACGGACGGCTACAGTAAACTAAATAAAGATGATAATTCACCTTATTCCAGAAATGTTGCCGTGTCTGAACAAGCTATAACACTAGGCCAAAAGTTTTATTAAAAAGGTTTAATTATTATTTATGTTACTTAAGATTTACTTTGTTGTATCATGAACTGAACATTGATTTCCCCAGGTTCTATGGCCCAACAGAGTCAGGCTGGTGAAGGTACTTGGTGGGCCAAATCTGCAATAGCCTATGCAAGAAAGTGAAACGGCTACATTCAGGTCACCATTAATCTAAAACCACGGGATAAAGTTGCTCCACATAAAACTACGTAATTTATCAGTTAATGGTATACGTTATCTTAAGTAACATCAACTTAATACAACGTTTTGGCATATATTTAATTATCTGGTGCCTGTACATTTCTGGTAGCCACTTGGGAGCGCTAGTCGAACGCTCCCATAAACTAAAGTGAAATTGTGCCATCTAGTGGTGGTAGATGATACTTGTCTCAGATTGGCTAGATAGCGTGATGTATATTATTTGCGGGAAGCTTTGATCTCCGTTGGTGGTCCACCGGTCTAAAGTGATGATACTTCTTTATTATAGCCATTGCTGCCTGTCTGTCGTATACCGATTGATATACATGTGCAGTTAGACACCGACCGGTACATAGGACGTACGTACGCCTATATTATAAACACAATAATGGTCAAACATGTTTAGCATAATTGTTTAACTACGTATGTCTTTCAAATACACGCAAAATCTACAGCACGACAACGAAAAAGTGACGTCAAAGGACATCGAAATCCCACAATTCCACCCGAGACCACCCACACTTTTGAGAGAGAGGGATCCGCTAGAACTAGGAGGTAGTGAGTTAAAGTTGGAGTGAGGACGCCATTGTAGCTGGCTGTGGCTGGCTGTATTTCAGATGAAGAGGGATACGGTAACGATGGCAGGGGGATTTGGAGTGGTTTTCATTTAAACAACCACCCGCATTGTCGCATTGTAGAGGAAAATACATAGGATGGAAAGTCTGCCTTTTGACGGGAGAATGCGCACCCGAAACGCCATTCCAGCCCAGGTGAGAAGAAACTTGTGTTTTTGAGGGACAATGGAAAAGTTTGAGCTAACTTAGGCTAACGCTACTGACTACTATATAGTGGTGGGTTTAGCTCATGCTAACAGCCAGCTGTGATCGGGACAGTCTGTACGGATGCAATCTCCACCTGAAAATAAGTAGCGACAATATAGGCTTTACCACAGTAGTAGGAGGCGTAGTATTTTCATGTCTCTGCAGTCAGGCAAAAACGTACACTTTTACCTTGTACTCAAGAAATTAGAAAATCGTTTGGTGATGGTTTGTCTGTCTACCTATGCAACCGTTTACTGTTTAATTTGTTGTCGGATGCAGACTGATGTGCTCAAGGACATGGTGACTAATAGCAGTTGCATTTCCACTTTGCATGAGCACCAATATTGTTGGGAGTACAATGCAATCATTAGACCGTTATGTCTGGCATTATACTCTATTACATGTGCAAGCCCATTTAAAATCATATATCTTATCACTGTGACGCATTTTTTTAAACAGTGTACTCTCTTACTCTTACTTTATCTCCATACTAGTCTACAACGAAGTATTCACCCCTCAGGATGTTAAGCCTTTCACCATGAACAACAGCAGGAACTGCACCACTCTGGGTACTAGTGAGGGTCCGGCAGTCTTTGAGTCCATCTCAATCGTGACCATCACCATTCTGGCCTGCTTGGGAAACCTTCTGATAGTGGCAACCCTCTATCGAAGGCCGTACCTCCTCACGCCCAGCAACAAGTTCGTGTTCAGCCTGACAGCGTCCAACTTGTTGCTGTCTGTATTGGTGCTGCCGTTTGTGGCTGTGAGCTCGGCAAAGAGGGAATGGGTGTTCGGTGTGGTGTGGTGCAACTTCACTGCCCTTCTCTATCTACTCATCAGCTCGGCCAGCATGCTAACACTGGGGGCTATTGCTATTGACAGGTCAGTGCCACAAGAGACCGTGTTTAGCTGGAGACCGTGTGAGTCTAATAGAGTGAGAACAAGTCAGCGAGTGTGTATTGTCTTTAAATATGCAATAGTGTTGTTGTTTTGAAATGTCTGAAAATGCCGCTCAAGATGAGATTTGCCTGATCTAAATTTGTGGCGTGAAGAGCGATTTCTAACAGCAACAACAACTCTCAATCTCATTGTCTTCCTTGTTGGTGGTGGGGGGGGGAGGCAATGTGTTCTTGTCTAGTTTTCTCCATACTGTGTCTGTTCCCGCACCACCAGGTACTACGCTGTGCTCTACCCGATGATCTACCCCATGAAGATCACCGGGAACCGAGCGGCGGTGGTCATCGCCTACGTGTGGCTGCACTCTCTGGCGGCTTGCCTGCCCCCCCTCTTCGGCTGGTCCTCCTTCGAGTTCGACTGCTTCAAGTGGACCTGCGTGGCGGCCTGGCACCGGGCGCCCGGCTACACGGCCTTCTGGGTGACCTGGTGCAGCTTGCCCTCGCTCCTCGCCATGCTGGGCTGCTACGGCGCCATCTTCCGCGTGGCGCGCACCAAGGCCCGCAAGGTGCACTGCGGCACGGTCGTCACGGCGCAGGACGACGCCCCCGCACCCGGCGGCGCCGGCGTCCCCCAGAGGAACGGCCGTAAGAACTCCAGCACCTCCACGTCGTCCAGCGGCAGCCGCAGGAGCCTGGTGTACGCCGGGAGCCAGTGCAAGGCCATGGTCACCATCATGGTGGTGGTGGGCACCTTCCTGCTCACCTGGGGGCCGTACGTGGTGGTGGTGTGCACCGAGGCGCTCTGGGGCCAGGGCAGCGTGCCCAAGGCGACGGAGACCCTGGTGGCCTGGCTGACGCTGTGCAGCGCCGTGTGCCACCCGCTCATCTACGGCCTGTGGAACAAGACGGTGAGGAAGGAGCTGCTGGGAATGTGCTTCGGGGACCGCTACTACAGGGAGCCGTTCGCCACCAGGCACCGGGCCTCCCGGCTCTTCAGCATCTCCAACAGGCTCACAGGTGAGAAGCGCCTGATAAGACGCGGATGTTTATTCACAAACAACCTGTCGTCGAGTCGGAACGACTGTTTTGGTAGACGAGTTGTCGGGTTGTGACATCGTACACACAGAAACATGGCGGACTGCAGTGAATGTTTGGTTGATGGAAGGAAATGTTTGATTGATTGTGCAAATGTACAAGTTGCATATACATTTTTTGCTAACGTCATTTGTAATATCATGGTATTGGGTTGTTAATGGTTGGTAGCTGTCCATAAAGTGATCTAGACACACACAACGCATATTTGTAACTCCCGACTCCTACTTCAAATTCTACTTCAGGGGGCGTTCCAGGTGAAATGTCCTACTTAAAAACTAGGATATTCCCGACTTCCGAGTTCAATGGAATGCGCCGTTAGCACTGATGCCAATTATTCTAACAGAATGCTTATTTGCCTTCGATGACTCGTGTTATATGGCCTATTAACTTACTGACTACTCTAATGTACTTATTCCAAGTGTGCATGGATAAAAGTGTTTGCTGAATATGCTGTTAATGTATTTTGTGTTCTCTGACTGATGACATTATGACGTGATCATTGATCACCTGGTTTTGTTGTTGCAGATTTGGGCATGTCCCCACACCTCACAGCCATGCTGGCTGGCGGGGGTCAGCTTGTGGCCCCTGGGAGCAGTACAGGAGACACTGGCTTCAGTTTCACACAGGACTCATGTAAGTCTCACCCCCGCACACCACAGATCCACCGCTTTTGAGGTGGTGTTGCAGCCATGTATTGTGTTGCATCAGCCCCACAGCATTGGCTGCAGGTGACCACACATTCCTGTCTGCCAGCTCATGCCTCTTAAGGCATGTCATTTCATGTGTAGCAAGAAGAATTGCTTTGCTGACACACACCATTTGCATAAGATGACTTATTAAGATATCCTGTTTTTCACATTAATATGGATAGTGCTCTTGCTATACCCTTCCCACCCCTCCTCTCCTCTCCTCCGCAGGCACAGACGTGATGCTGCTTGATAACTTTTCCACTGATGGCTCCTCCCATCCACAGTACCATGGCAACAGTGCGGGGAAGAGGCGGAGTTCTGTTACTTTTGAAGATCAGGTGGAGCATTCCAAGGGTATCTGTCATTTCCTACCTCGGAAGAGAGCATTAGAGTGGTGCACATTGTTGGGATATATTAATTAAACGTGTAGGTAATGTTTATAGTTCATCTTAAAACTATCACGTTAAAGGTATAGTCAGCTAATGCAAGATAATTGAAAGCTAATACACTTTCTGTCAAATTCACCAAATATCTCCTTGTAATCCGCTATTTTACCAATGTGTGAGTGCGGAAAATATAATCTGGCACTTCCACCCTGTCCTGGCTCTGCAAATAGGAACACAAACAAAGTGGTGAACACCGCTCATTACAACAATGCCGCTTGGCTTCACAGTGGGGGCGGAGCTTCTGAGGGTGTATGTTTTGATTTGAGCTCGAAGTTAGCAAGCGTTCTTGAGAATGACCCTGCCTTTTTGTTTGTTTACTCCCCTCCTCTCAGCTGAAAGCATATTCCCAGCCACGGTCCAGGTGCATGCGGAGGTACACAAATGTCTGGACAGTTTTGCCTCCTGCCTGGCAAAGGCTATAGAGAGCGATGCCAAGCTCACCCTGTTCGGAGAGGAGGTGGAGTTGCCGGGGATGCTACTTTCAGCCAGGGGGGCACCAAGACCCAGATACCTGGATGGTCAGAGACTGAGGCTGCAGAGCATAGATGAAGGCATAGTCAAAGACGACCGTGATGAAGAGGAGCTAGGTGAAGACAAATTATAAGCCAAAGTGTACAGGGTTGCCTGTACACATATTGTGATTTGTATAAGTCAACTTTGCCATGTTGGAAAATTATGTTAGGGATTTCTGGTCACCCATGAACACTTTGAAAACATGGAAGGTAGACGGTACACATATCCAGCTTTAATAGTACGCTGTGTAGTTGAAGTTTCTATACCCATTTGTAGTTCATACTGAAGTAAAGGGCACATCACTCATTCACACGTTGTTGGACCGTACAACGAAGAGTGCTTTGCTAGCAATTGTTTATAGTAATCTAATAGGAAGCCTTAACTACTGTCACTTAAACGGTTTGTCAGTTTTTGTTTACTCATGATATATTTATCATAATTGTTATTTTTCATAATGTGCATGAATCTGTGCCCAATTTGTTAATGAGGCACAAATGTAGCAATCATATTATTTTAGGTACTTTTTATTTTTATTTGTAGAAACCTACGTCATCAGGATAAGTAGAACTAATAGTTCTCAACTTTTTGTGATTATCTCAGATTGGGTTGTTGTACATTGTGATTGCACTTGAACATGCAGTGTACTCAATTGTGACATGGCTCTTCTTAAATTTTTTATTTCTTTTGAAAGAAGTGTTGTAATCAAGTGTATTTACGATGAAAAGAAGATAATGTTATACATGTTTAACGTTTTAAGACCAATATTTTATTTCCTAATTCAGTATATCAAAGCTATGCTGTTTCTGCTTATTCATAAAACTGTCAGAACCTTAATTTTAGACATAATTTGATGCTAGTTCTGAATTACAACACAAATATTAGTTAAGTATGTGGTAAAAAAGTTATAAAATTGATACTCTGGTGGCTTATACAGGTATTTAAGAAATAAGACGTCAAGTTCAACACAAGTCACTGAACATTATTAGCCACTGTTGGTGCTAAAGTCTTACCTCATTTTATAAAGTATGTTTTTGTATGTGGAACTATTTTGTACGAAAAAGCATCACACAACCATAAAGGAGTTAAGTACTTTTTCATTTCCACTATATTTTGTAGTAAAGCGATGAAAAGGAATAAAAAAAGTATATGTTATGCAAGTTCTCCACTTTTACTTTCATAATAAATGTACATATTGTATTAAGGGTTTTGTCAACAGTTCCCAAAACAATGGCCGTCTGTCTCATTGATTAGAGTTTGGAACATGGCCTGTTGTGCAAATTTCTTAAGCCCCAGCAGCGATTTATTCGGCAGATACATTTTTTTTGTCTACAGGGTTCGCACTTGTAGACAAATGTCAAATTCACTGACCCTTTCTTGACTTTAACTGACTAAAAATCTGAATTTCCATTACATATTGAATGGATATTGAACAGACCAGAATGATTTCTGTGGACCATCAGCATGTAAACGATAAACAATTTGAAAAGCCAATCATGTTCTGCATAGAAACCTCATTTAAACTTTCAATATTTTTTGAAAACCACATCCAGTAATATTTTGATGAATAGCAACTAAAATGTAAACATTCTGCAAGTGAAATTCCCTTATATTTCATGAGTTGTCCCAAACAATTATAGAATTCCTTAACTGTCGATGTCTGGAATATACTTTTTAAAATTCCTTAATTTTCCAGAAATTCCATGACCAGTGGGAACCCTGATGAAAACAACATACGTCTTCACCAAGAATTATGCAAAGATCGCACTGTTTTTTATTTCTGGAATGAACTCAGAAGTTCATCCAATTTAAGAGGTCGTCTACACAGCAATGTTAAGTAGAGACACAGCTCAGAGAAGCCATTTCATTTATTTTTCCAAATTTGGCAAGAGTTATTTCATTGACTTAACCAGCTGGGGGATATGAAGCACAGCATAGCTTCTCTTTGTTTCAACAATAAAATTAAAGCATACTCAAAGTATGTTTTACTTAAAGTTCTTGTTTACATGCGTAACTGCCAATGCAGTACATAAACATTTGAGTTTTGTGCTACAAAAACAGAAACGTCACACCTAACACTGATCAAAACTCGCTTTTTCCTGACAAAATAATATTGCACATAGCATTCTTACACACCAGTTCACTCTCACTCTTACAATATATATTGACTTCTTACTCTTCCTTTCACACATTCCCTCCCTCCCCATACAGAAACATCAGTGAGAAAGTCATCATAAAAAAAGGGGAAGGGGCTAGACATTAAACTGAATCTGACAGGGAAGTATTCTACAGTAGGCTTGTACAAATCGGATGTCCAAGTGCTTGGGAGCAAAAACAAACATAGAGCTTAAATGACACATCAGATTGCTACCACTAGTCCTCGTTCTCCTGTCCGGACCCTTCAGAGCGATCACCCTCCAGTCGATCTGGAACGAGATAAGCAAATCCTTAACACCACAACACATTTGAATAATAATAAATGCTTCCCGTTGTCCTGTAAATATTAACCAATGAATATGTAATGTTTGTGGTAACAAAGTTTTGTGCATAGTTCTAATCTAGTGCATGCAGTGGCATACAATTAAGATTTTGCACACAGAATGCCAACAATTTAAGGTGTTTAGTGTGTGTGTGTGTGTGTGTGTGTGTGTGTGTGTGTGTGTGTGTGTGTGTGTGTGTGTGTGTGTGTGTACCTGATCTGATGTGATTGAGGGAGGCTAACATTCGAAGCATGAAAGAGGCTGGGACTGTGATGGTGTTTCTGGTCTCCTCCAGCATTAGCTCATTCCGAGTTATTACCTTGAAAATGGAGAAAAGTATTTTAGGTGCAGGTATGGCAAAAACAGGCAGAGGAGTTTGTATTTCTGCTTGTTTGTTTGGGAACAGAGGAAGGAAAATAGGATTTCAAAAGACCCACAGGTCGTTTGGTGTTTGTGTCATTAGGTGATATCTTAAAATGTCTTGGAAATGAGCGCCCCCACATATGGGGCAGAGCGCCAATCACTACACACACAATAAAAGATCATTCTACAAATAAAGCAACATAGGTATTCTGCACATCCACTTCTAGAGAAGCTCTACAAAAAACTAATTATTAAAATTTTTAACTAAAAGTAACACAATTTTAACACCAAGCATCTAAACGTGCATATGTTCATAAATAAACAATAACGTGCACAATTCTGCTACTTCATGCTACCCGCACATGCCTCATATCATATGAAAGGATCTACAAATTCCAACGGTATAACTCTCATCACAATTAGTTGTACAGTTTGGTACATGAGATATTTAAAATGTGCCAAAATGTTTTAACATGGCATAAATAGAGATTCTGCCTGACATGCCTCTAATAAAACGTCTCTCTATCTGCTCTGCTTCACTCTATTAGAATCAACCTTTGCACAGGAAATATTCAGATGTTGGGCTTTTGTTTTCTAGA
>JAODUE010000014.1:362162-377280 GCA_027564755.1 Amblyopsis hoosieri
TGCGCGCGCGGCCGCGCCGCCGGCGGGCAGCGCGGCCGCGCCCCCGCCCGTGCCCGGCGGGGGGCGCGCGCAGATACATTTTCACAGTGAATTTGGGATTATGAATTAACATGCGGCAGCGCTGAAAGACTTAATTTTGAGCAAACGCGGCGCGCAAATTGACTTGATTGGTTCATTGACATGGTTGTTGTGCAAGGAATGGGACCACCTCGCCCTGAGGTGCGTGTGTGTGTGTGTGCGTGCGTGCACATATTCATGTGGCACAATGATGGTCTTAATCTATTTCTGTTTGAGGTAAGGGTGTGAACAATGTATTAGCCAGAAGTTGTAGTATAAACATGATAAATTATATTACTAAATGACAATCACACATTCACTTACAATCCCACCTTCTGTCTCTCCCTGCCTGCCTGTCTGTCTGTCATTTGTCTGTCTGTCTGTCTGCCTACCTGCCTGCCTGCCTGTCTGTTTGCCTGTCACAGGCGAGAAGCCCTATAAGTGTTCCTGGGAGGGCTGCGAGTGGCGCTTTGCCCGGAGCGACGAGTTGACTCGACACTACCGCAAACACACAGGCGCCAAGCCCTTCAAGTGTAACCACTGCGACAGGTAGGACATACACACACACAAACACACACACACACACACACACACACACACACACTGGGGTTCCCGCTGAACAGCAATGAACATAGTTTATATTCTGGTTACCGGATTTATACTGTGCTTTAGGCTCTCTCTCTCTCTCTCTCGCTCTCGCTCTCGCTCTCGCTCTCTCTCTCTCTCTCTCTCGCTCTCTCTCTAGCTTGCACACACACATACACACACACCTACCCACCCACCCACTCACCCACCAAAGACTATGCAGTGAAATGTTGTAGTACCAAGTTAAATATTAATGGCAAATAGATCATGGAAGTGATATACACAAACAAACTCCAAACTGAACTGGAAACTTTAAATTTACACAGACCAAGCAAGGTATGTCTTCGGGGCATTATGGGTAATGAGTGAGGACGTTGCATTAGTGTCAGATCGATCGAAACCTTACTTTCAGTGTTCTCATGGGGGTGCACATAACATTACACCACACACAGCGGCCTTGTTGTAAATTAGGTACTTAAATATGAGGTTAAGGAAGGAAAAGGGAATTTCCAAAGTTGCACACAGCCAGATACAAACTTATGACCTGTATTGCTTTCTCTTTCTCTAGCTCTCGTGGTCTGCTTTGCTCTCCAAGCATACACAAACACATGCACAATTCATGTGAGAGTAAGCAGAGACAGTCTAGTGCTCATTAGGCTGTTCATTGCTCTAGTGGGACATGGCGAGAGTGTGTGTGTGTGTGTGTGTGTGCGTGTGTGTGTGTGTGTGAGAGAGAGAGAGAGAGAGAGAGAGAGAGAGAAACTTTGCAGAGGTCCCATCAGAGGATGACATTGTGTATATGTGTGTGTGTGTATGTGTGTGCGCGCGCATGTCTGTGTGCATTCTATTGTACTGCTGCATTATTACGGGCCCTCTTTGTGATTTGGCAGACTGGTCCCATTTAATTGACTGGCAGTAGGTGCCAGTTCCACTTTAACGCACCTTGCATTGTTTGTTTGTGTGCTTGAGAGAGAGAGAGAGAGAGAGAGAGAGAGAGAGAGAGAGGGAGAGAGAGAGGAGAAAGGAGGTGCACGGTGCACGGTATAGCACCCACTTACACACCTACACCCATCCTACACCTATATACCTTTATGGTAAACTCCTCACAGATGCACATGGTTGGCCCTGTAGGGACATTTATAATTGGCTGTTGTGTCTTCCCTCTAGTATGGCTTTTAAACATAAAGCCCTCTTGAACCCAGTTGGAAGCTTCTAATCCTTACTGAGAGCTGGGACCATATTAGCCATGTTCTGGCACACATACACACACACACACACACACACACACACACGCGCATGCACGCTCACGCACGCTCGCACACACACATGCTCATGAACAACATTCACACATAATCTCACCACACACAAAAAGATATAACATGCCCAAACCTGGCCCATTCACAAGAACACACATTGTTCAGGATTAGAGACACACATACTGTATATGAAAAGTATGGACTGAACAGGCTAATCAAAGAGAGGCAAAACACAGGAGCAGAGGTATCTGAGCCTCACTAGAAAGCGTCATATAGCTTTAGAGCTTCATCCTGCAGCACACTGCCGTCTTGGCTTCTATCCGACTCATTAGGTTTGACAGGAAGGCTGGTCCTTTTGGTTGTGTCTGCGTGCAAACACTGCATACGGCAGAGATGTATGTATTCAACCATGTTAAACATCTGTCTCTTAATGCTGTGAATAGAGGTTGTACACGAGAGAATACCCCAGCACTGTTATAGAAGATATGTATTGTAGAATTAATATAAACTCACTCTTTACACACAATGCTAAAAGCTAAACTGGCCAGCTAACTTAACAGCCAAAGAGTTGAGCCGTTTTAATGCTTAGGACATTCTCTCTATTTCTTAAGGCAGCAAATACAATTTTTTATAATAACAGTTTAAGGTAGAAGCAAGCAACGGATTTTAAACATGGATTAAAAAAAATGTATATTCCTTGTGCAAAGCACTACTAGCAAAAAAACTAAAAAACACGTGCGCATTAGCATCAGAATAGCTCGAGTGACGGCCATGGAGATGTTAACATTCGATACAGTGTTCAGCGTGACGCATCCTCTCCTGGGGAAACACACACACACACACACACACACACACACACACACACACTGGTCTGTAATTAATCCTGCCTAATCAAGCAAGTCCCCCACTATACCCATCCCCCCCTGCCCCCATCCCCCTCCCCGCGCCACAGAACAGGAAGTGGGAGTAGCAGAAGAGAGCAGGAGAAGATGGTGGAGTGGAGAGAGAGGGAGGGAGAGATGGATGGCAGACAGGAGATGAGAGGGTTGGGGATAAGAGCTGGGGAACGTCGGCGGGGGGGTTGGGGGTGTCGCCAGTTGGTCTTGCGAGCCCCCTGACAGTGACACAGTGACTCGCATGGCCATCTGTCCAGTAACCCACGCTCCACACACACGCACGCAGGCACACACACACACACACACACACGCAAATGAACAGCGGCAGGTACACGCGGGCAATTGAGGGGGGAAGTAAGACGGAGAGCTTTCTTCTTTGTCCGTTCCAGTAGGAATGTTTCTTTTTCATGCTTTAATTCCTCTCTGCAGTCCCTGCCGCCATCCATCTCCATACAGCAGCCTGTCTGAGAGGAACATACACATATACACACAAGCAGACCTACGCACAACGCACGCACACACACGCGCGCGCATCCAGGCACGCACGCACCTACACACAATAGCTCTGGACCAATTAATAATGAATAAAGCCTCTGGCAAATTGAATTTTTAATTTCCCATTTTATACGTGCACACATGCACACTTTTTCTTTATTCATATCATTTGTGATTCATTGTACAGCAGATGTATTGTATTCTTATGTGGTTTCGTGAAATGAAACATATTTTAGGAGCTTATGTGTACCTTACCGTTTTAAGATGTGTTGGTGATACATATAGGATACATTTCATTGTTTACATCTGATATAAAAGAATGTCAATAAGGTCTATGTGTAAACATATTGATAACTGTTTATTGAAAATGACACAGCGCCATGATTAATTCTTCAAGTCTGTAATGTTGCACAATTTTCAAGTCTGTAATGTAATGCCAATTCATGTGATAACTGCTGTCTATTGAGGGTAATGCAGTTCATAGGCCTTTCAATAGCGCTATTGTGACCAATCTAAGGCTTCAAATTAAATGGACGACTAACTTTTTGACCAAACCTTATTTCTGTGAATGACCCGATTCCAAATGTGGAGGTCGTCAGGTTTATGGTTTCGGTTGTCCACGTTTGCTTATACAACTAGGCTTGAAATACCTGGTGCTGATATTTTGTAACCCACAGTGCTCTGATAGTCTGAATACAATTCAAAATGACTTGTCCAACACGTGTAGACTAGCATTGAATTCAAGGTCTACCTTCAATAATTTAATATACAGTATTTAATGTTATGTTTGTTTTGGTCTCTCTCCAGCCCGTTGTTTATAATCAGGACATGTCGGCCTACTATACAGTTGTGACTGATCTCTCTCTCTCTCTCTTTCTCTCTCCCTCTCTCTCCATAGGTGCTTCTCCAGGTCAGACCATTTGGCCCTCCACATGAAGAGGCACATCTGAAGGGACCAGGGACGTGGAGAGAGAGAAGATGTAAGCAGAAGAGAGGAGTAGAGGAATAGGAAGGGAGAGGGAGAAAGAGACACAGATGGGATACGAGCTATCGACACACACCTGCCTACGTTCGTCCCATCCCAACGCCCCGCCCCGCCCAACCCCCACGGATGCCCAACCACCTGGAGGACAAGGCATCTGTCTGAGAAACACCATCGCCGCACGCTTCGGACGGACGGAAGGACGGGCAGTCGGAAAGAATGGGGATGGAGTGAAAGAGAGGAGGAGCTAGATGTTTTTGTTTTTTTTATCCGAAATCACATTCACAACTTTGCAATAGCGAACCCTTGTACATCTCTCTTTGATTGCATCATCCTGCTTATCCCTAGCCTTTGTCAATGGGGTCTGGGGCTTTGGACACTGCCAAACCAATATACTCACCCAATTGAAAACACATTCATTAGCTTGGTTATTTCTCTGCATTCAAAAAAACACATTAAAACAAGCGCTATACTTCTAAATTTCAGCTCGTTACCAGACTAGCTTTTGACTAAATAGACAGTTATTTATATTACACAAAGTCAAACCCACCAACCTGCCGCAGTTTCAGCTCCAGCTACCAAGTGAAGATGACAACAATGCCAAACCTGCAGGAGAGATGGTCACGCACACACTGCAGCCCTCGAGCTCTCCTCAAGTGGATGTTCATGTCTCTCACCTTCACTGAAATGCCTGCCACCTCTTGCAGGCTGCCTGACTAATAAAATGTGCAGCGCCACTTTCTTGCCTTTGTTTTCTTTTGTTAAAGAAAAGACAACAATTACTGTTACCGTGATGTTTATTAAGATTGACGGTGACTTTTCTCTCATGATAAAATGTCTTGAATTTCACTGAATTATTATTGGAACAAAACAAACAAAAAAAATGCTTTGAACTACAGCGGAACAGAATGAGTTGAACGGACATTTTCCTGGAAAAGGAAACAATGTTGTGTGTTGATCCTTGCACAGGATTCATTATGCGAGATTGATTTATAAAAATCACACAACACTGATAAAATAAAGGATTTGTACTTTTGGCCTTAAATGAACAGAGATAGGAAGGCCCTCGTTTTTTTTAATTCTCTTCTTCATGCGATGTAATCCAGCTGATAAAGCATGGAGGAACCCATCGTGGACACTGAAGCCAGACACAGGAGTCTTGAGTGCTCTGGATCAATTTGAATCTGTTTTCTTTTTTTGCATTGTTGCTTTGTGTTGAATTTGGAACACATCCTGGAACGCTATGAACTCGGAAACCTCTCCACCTTCCCATTTGGGCTGGAAAGAGGGGAATGGAAAGGAAAGAGGGCTAGACCGCACCCCCCAGCTCGGGAATTGGGTTGGTGGACGGGACATCCATTACTCAAGACACTACCCAAATTCTGTGCGGTGGTGCAGACTGAATCTAGTCACATCAGCTTGGTCAAACTTGCCTGTTTCGTATCCATTGTCTGCAATGACTTTTTTCAATGTTATCTGTGCTTTTTATTCTACAGACAAAAAATACTGAAAAAAAAGTTATACAAAGGAAAAAAAAAAAAGTCATAAAAAATCTTCTCTTTTTTTTAAAGACACAAAATAATATTACACAAAAATAATTCTGTCTCGCTCACACATACAGAAGAAGCACACATGCATCGCACACATACCATGCACATGCGTGCGCGCCGCACACACACGCACACACACACACACAAACACACATACTCCAATTTATTTTCTCACGGCTCCTCTTTCGAGATAAGACTAGACCAACATAGAACAAATTATTACTAAGTTAATGAACAGACTTGGAAAAGAAAACACTGCATGGCAGGCTTTATCACAGACACAACGAACACATGCACGCACGCGCGCACACACACACACACACACACACACTTCCTGGACTTATTTATTCTGCTCCCAAATCTACTCTCTTTTTCCACAGTAGAAATTCAGCAACTGTTCTTTAGTAGAGGACTATCTTAGCTCTCCGCTGGAGGTAACAAACCAACAGAACCCTTTGAAGAGAGAAATGAGCTTGTACTCAGTGCAAACAATCCCCAGCGTATCCACAAGACCAGTTGGCCCTGTTACAGTTACATGCAGCTCCAGGGAATACACTGCCTTGTCGGCTATCAGGGCATCGCCACTGCTACAACCACCCACCACTTATTTAGCTACGACCCTCCAGCAAGCAAACACTCACACGGGCTTACACTCACTGCTAGCTAGTGGTAAGACTGAGGGGAGGGGAGGGGGAAGAGAAGGTAGAATGTTCCAGAATGCTCGCAGGTAATTAGAGTCAACATTGCCAGTCTCTGCCATGCCAACCTTCATTACTCTTAAAGGAGGGGGGGTGTGGGGGGGGGGGGGGGTATTTACAGTGCAGCTCAGAACAATCAATACCAAAAACCTCCAGTGTGGAACTGCCCTTAAGCCATGGGCAGGGTCTCCTCGGTCGGAAAAAAACAATCTGCGGGAGACCGCCTATGTCTGAGGCCTACGTATCCAGCGGCAGCTTTTCTCTCTACAAACTCAAACTCTGTCTACTTAAAGGCGATGTAAAACAACCCAAGATTACAGTGAATCCAGTGTTTTTACCTTGTTTTGATTTCCTCCGCCTGTCTGTTCCTGTTCTCATGATCGCTTTTTTACTTTCATGTTATTATGCGAAGTCATGCCAAACTGTTAAGAGATGCAGGAGGGTGGAGAACAGCCCTCCCCCGCAACCATACAGTACGTACAATCATAGGGGACAGGGATTGTGGCACTTTTTCGAGGCTTTTGATGGCGTGTGTGTGCATGTGCGTACGTGCGCGTGAGAGTGTGTCTCCACACACTGAAGGAAGCGGTGATTCAGCAAAGTGGTAATAACTGTTTTTCAACTGCTGAGTCTGTGTGCAACAATGTGGGTGAAAGTACTGTATGTTGGTTTCATCTGTCTGCTGTCAGAATACATATTCAATCCGTGCTATAGCTGACAATGCTGTCATTGAGTTGCTGTTTTCACACCTTCTTTGCATTCACAACAGTACATTCATTTGGGAGATGGAGCTCATTGTTTTGTGGACAATTAAAGACACACACACATGCACACTCACATGCCATGCATTTCAGACTAATGTTGATACTGAAAGTAACAAAAATACAACAAACATACCAAATTCTGACAATTGTGCAACTTATACAGCAATTCACTGCAATGGAAGTTATGTAAACTAATATAAGTGAAATATGTACTGTAGTTAAATGATAGCAATGGCTAACATATCTACAGCTACAGACCACCCTCTCTCTACAAATCCCTATTGCTTTTTGACAATTCATCAACTTACATCAAATGAATATGTGCATTTCATTCCCATGGCATTATTCTCTCCTAGCCACTGTTAGGCCCCCTCTCCACTCCCTGCCTGTTAAAACTGCTGTCATAAGTTGCTCTGGGTCCTCTGAAATCTCTCAGGCGCTAGCCAGCTAGCCTGCTGGTGTCCCAGAGCTCTGATTAGCATTAGCACTCCGGGGTTCTCTATAGGGGCCTCAGACTTGCTAGTTGCAGCCTTGCTAATGAGGTAGCTTTGGGTCACAGGGAAACTGCAGCCTGGAAAGAAAAACAATGGGTATCAGAGCCGGAATGGTTCCAATAGTTCTCACATAGTGGGCAAATCTATTATAGAACAGAAAGTTCCATTCAAAGATAAATATACTTATATTTATTCATTAACTTGAAAGAGATATTTTTTGAGGAAGAAAAGATTAAAACATGTTTACCTTGACAAATGCCCAAATAGTGAAATTTGACCTTACAAGGTCACCAATAGAGGTGAGAAGAAAACCCATATTTCAAAGACCACATCGTTTTATTACAGCCCAACCTCCACCCTATGCCACTTTCTGCATTGTGAAGTCACTGGATATTCTCCTTCATCCCATGTTCTCTATACCTGTGTTAGTACTCTGTGTATCCCACAGCAGTTGTCCATGCACAATCAACTGCAGGGATGCTGAATGCACACTTATACACTTTGCCCAAAGATTTGCTCATTGCAAGTTAACTGCTGTGAATAAGAGATATAGATGGAGGAAACTCTGAAGCAGAAAACAGCAATGATGGATAGAAGTTAGGAAAGTAATTGTTTTATACCAGATCACCCCACTATATGTTTGTTACGCTCCTTGCCCCAATCCAACCTAACACTATATCACTACAATCTCTTGTCTGCTGTCCACTGCATCCTAGTTAATGGTTGCTTACAAATGTAAAATAATACTTTACGGTCTTTTAGAGTGCCCAGCTTAGTGGGGGGCTAGCAGCTTACCGTGACTGAAGTAGCTTTAGTTAAAAGTTAGCTTCTTAGCACGCCGCAGATAGTACTATGTAGTGTCATGTTTCAAAGTCGGAGGTGGACTGGAGTATTTTCAGTTTGTTATTTCAATTGTTGAGTAAAGAAACAGCGGAGGCGTGTAGGGCCAGCAACATTTTCACTAATACAAGTCTCCCAGCATCAGCTTGGGCCTGCAGTTGGCAACACTAATTGTCAGTTCTGGCAGCTTTGTAAATAGCCTGCCTACTTCATTGAGTTCTTGAGTACAGAGAGCTTCCTGTGCATTTTAAACAAGAACAACTTGGTTGGGTTTGTTATCAAGAATCTCTGTGTTTCAATGTTTGTAGATCCGCTTTAGTTCTCGAAAACATTTCACAATATAAACTTACTTACTTAGCTAATGCACTCTTCATGTGCCTGCACTGCTAGCATAGTCTGTTGGAGCACACTGTCAATATCCACACATCATTTTACACTTCCAGGATGTATGCTGTATTCCTACCTGAAATTACTTTTCAATTTTATTTGATCATATTTATCAATATAGCAATCTGAGTGTAAATGATATATTGAGATACTATGTTTAATTTGGTTGAAAGCCAATCTATCAATGCATCCTATCCACTGGGAATGCTTCAGTTTAATTGTCTTGGTTTCAGCGACATCCTGAAGTCTGTCTGTATCTGTGTCCTTGCTTGATGTATCAGTAGATAAGAGATTCGCCAATCTCTAACGCTTATCACACCTCTCTATTACCCAGTCCCAAACCTCAACCTGTGGTGCTCATTAGTCCGGAGATACAAACTAGGCTATATTCTCAAGCTGCACATCAGAACTATGGTGAAATTGGAGTTCAAGCCATGAAAGGATTGGAACTATGTATTTTTTTTCTTTTTCTTTTTAAAGTTAAGCATTAATTTTGGCTATTCAAATGAAGCAAGAAGATCTATGTTCACTTAACTCGATCCATCCATGCAGGTGTCTCACTATACCTGCCAGTTGATTCGGTCTGTTAATTTATTTTCTAGCCGTGTACTTCAGTATCTGTAGTAGGCCTAGTGCTCGTAAAAAAGAAATAAAATACAAAAATGTAAAATGTTACGCCTGTACATCAAAGGCCAAAGTAACTTACACCTTGATTTCACATAGCCTTCTACCACGTCCACTAAGTAAATTGAAACCTTGACTTTCATGGGCTCCCGAAACTACATTTTCTGTGACGAAATTTAATCGGTTGACGCCAAGGAGAGGGAGATACCATTTCACTATTGCAATGACTGTCATTCGTTCTACAGGGGCTCTGTAAAGCCAACACCACTCATGTAATCCCTCTGTCCACCCCTTCACCCCAAAATCACCCCCACAACCTTCCCTCACTCCCACCCACCTACAGCCCCACCCTGCCTTTTCTCCATCACTGTTACCATCACCTTTGTTACATTTATTTTGGGTTATCTCTTTGTTTTAATTCCTATTTTTTGCTGTATAAAGTGTTTAAAAATATTATTTGTATTATATGATGTTAGTATGGTAATGTTCTTTATTAAGGAAGAAGAAAAATTTATTTTTGTTACTGGTCTGTTTCATAATTCTTTTTTAAATTGGTATTGTAAGATATCTATGCAAGAACTGTTAAGTGGAGCATTTTTATTTAAGAATGTAATATGTGTAATAAATGGTAGAATCTGATTACTGCTGTCTGTCACTCTGTGTGTGTGTATGTGTGTGTGTGTGCGTGCATGAGTACGTGCTTCTGTGTGCGTTTGTGTGTGTAGGTGTAGGTATGTGCGTTTGTGTAATTCTTTTTTTCTTAAAGCTAATGGCCAATGACCAATAGGCTCTGGAGATCCAAACAGGACTGCAATGGAACCATTTTATTGTACCTTCACTCACTTTGGTCCAGGTTTTTGGAGAACACACTGTCGCCACAGAAAAATGACTGATACAGCCCCATCGTGGCTCTTTTCTTTGTGCCGCACGGTGGCACATTATTTCTGGATAATGGGCAGTTAGGCAGACATCAAAGTATGGTTCAGCTGCTGCTTGAGAATGAACATCACATAGCTATCACAAAAGCACTTTTACTCTGGATATTGCAATTGGTTGCAATTTAGGTCTTTATTACAAATTAAGGCAATCTCATGAATACCTATAGCTCTCCAAATGGCCTCTCTGGAGTGACTGTGTTTGGCATAGGTTTAATTAGACCTACTGTATATTAGTGGCATTACTAACTTGTCAATAAATAAGATGCCCTACAATCTAACACATATCAATTCCATCCAGGTGAAAAGGTAATACAATTACTCATGTATAATTAGGGAACAGTGAACAGTGTAAGGTAAGGATATCACATACAGCCTATTTGTTCTGGGTGAGTGGGTTTTATCAATAACTTATAGCAAACAACTGTGGCTGTAATTATATGGTAAATGGACTGCATTTATATAGCGCTTTTCTAACCTTCCGGCGACTCAAAGCTCTGTACAGTATTGCCGCGCATTCACACACACACATTCATACACCGATGGTGATTGCTGCCACGCAAAGCGCGACCAATCACCGGGAGCAGTTAGGGTTGGGTGTCTTGCTCATGGATTGCCAGGAGAAAGGATCGAACCAGCGACTTTTGGATCACCTGTCCCCCAGCCCCACTGTGCCACTGTCGCCCTAATCCACTGTCGCCCTAATGAAGCAGATATACTTGTTCTGATAAAACTAGGCCACAAATGCACTAAGTTCCCTGGTATAAGAATGTACACATAATGGGATATTTGTTGAGGACAGTACTAAGACACCTACAGTATCTGACAGAGGATTATTATTGTCCGGGCAAATGAGCATCGCAGCAAAGTGCTGTGCCAGACATTGGGAACTGATAATGCTGATTAGCTGAGACATTTTCCAAGTATTAAAAGCTTAGTCAGGTCTTGTTAGATATAAAGAAGTACGAGTGGTCTCTTTCTAACCTTATTCAGCAGCAATAGGCTCCATGTGTTGTATAAGTGGTTTTAAAAATCCACAATCATCAGATTTCCTAGACAGCAGAAATAAACAGAAAGAAGATGAATTTCCACTGAATATCTTACGCTCATCACTCAGAATTATTAAGGAAAAGGCATATTTAAGGTCATATTTAGCAACCAATATATAAATGATTAAGAATGAATATAAACCTACAATATATTGCATAAAGAAAAGTCATGAATAAATATCTGGCTGAAAAGACGTTAAATTAACGCACCAGCTTCAACACCAAGTTAAGATAATTAAAAACCAGCAGAAAGCTTGACCAACATACATCAAGTTATGGTCACGGTATATGACAAATGCTAGAGGCCTTCCTTGCTAAGGCGTTTGCTCTGTGGGAGCAGAGGTGTCCCAGCAGTCCCAGGTGGGATTGACCTTCATCACACTGTTGCATCGTGACCTGGATCAGAATGAGGTTTAGGAGGGGGAGTGTAATGATGGCCAGCCAGTACCTCTGTGCAGTAAGTTACATACACTCAAGAACAACACAAATGCTAGAGCCCTTGGGTTTGCTTTAACCTCCCTTGCTAATGCGTTTTCTCTGTAATCTGTGGGAGAGGGGTTTAAGTCAAGGGTGGGATACACCTCTGTCACAAGTACAAATACTTAACCCCATCTGTTCCTTAATACGCATAATTGTAGTCACTATGGCTACGTTCAGACTGCACACAAATCTGGCCCAAATTCGAATTTTTCCGCCCCTAAGGTCAGAGCAGTATGAACAGCACAAATCACATGGAATCTGATATTTTCCAATAAGATCTGGACCACTTTCATATGTGGTACTAAATCAGATACATATCGGATTCTTTTAAATGCAATCTCAGTCTGAACAGTCAAATCAGAATATTTGCGACTTTACTCTAGATAGAACTTCACTGCGACTTGCCCACGCTAGCCCATTGTTGGTCAACATTTGATACAGTTCTGCGTCGGAGAAGTTTGTCCTGCTCGCAAGTGACTTTGGAAAAAAGTGTCTGATTGTGACCTCAATTGGAATTATGGACACACACATATCAAGTGTTTAACTTGAATCAGCAATTCAAAGCAGATGTATGTATTCACCAAGTTTCTACTCGATATCTGATGTTATCCAGCCAGCTGTTCGAGATAAACTTAACTGCCACTTAATCGAGTACACAATAGGCTAGAAAGAGCATTAAACACATTTCACTTTGATTGTGTACAGCTGTTTAAGTTAAAACATCTAACTTTCCCCCAACCAAATAGAATTGAGCCATTTCAGATGAAACAGCAGGCGCGCTTGTGTTGCGTTACAAAAATTAGGACAACACAGTACGCATCAAACCTTCCTTGCATAGCTCGATATGTTTGCGTCCGCTTAGCTTGCGTAGACTATGAACCAGCACTAAGAGTCGTATAGGCTACATTATAAGGTGAGGAATCTGAGAATATACATATTTGTGTCCCCATGCATGCATAGGCCATTGCACAATATATCTAGATGGTGTTGTTGGTATCCGATGTGTATGTGCAAGGGGGGTAAACATTTCCAGAATATTTCCAGAGGAAATGAATGAGGAGAATCCAGGAATTGAAGATAAGCAAATATTCTGTGAGGCTCTTTTAGAATTCAGAAGTACAAATGGATGTGAGAATGTCATTTACATGTTATGAGTCGTAATTGACATCTGGTTTATGCCTACAAACGTGATCCATCATAGTAACTTCATTGTCTAATATTTTAATATGTTGCATGTAGGACATTAAAGTGCATCCAGCATACATTATGAACAGCCTACAGTCTGAGAAACATAATCTGAAGAAGTTGCATGTCTTCCTGTACAAGTATATAAATGCAAACTCAAACATGCACAGCACCATTATTTTGCAGAGGATGTAAAAACTACTAAATATTTTCCTGGCCAAAGAACAAAAAAGTTAAGTTTTGTTTAGAAGTGATCTATACTATATTTTAAATGACTATTTTCTATGAAATATTAGTAATTGTGGCATGAGCAAAGTATGTGTGTTTAATCTGAGCTCTTCTGCTCTTTGTTATTATAGAAAATAGTTGCTTGCTTCTAATTTGTATGTCACAGTGACAATATTCACAGTGACACAGAAGCATTTCCTTAGACCTTTTATTTCAATGGGAGAGCTGGTGGGCTGCGGAGGAAGGCTTGAATGGCCGTTTTTATTTGAAAGCGCACAGGAAGTGGTTCTGTAGAAACAGGAAATTAGTAGAACAGTGCTTGTTTTCATATTGGTGGTCCTCAAAATATCCATACGTTCCTTCTCCTGTTTTCTCTCAATTTAAGAGAAGGGCAGGCCCGGGGTGGGTAATCGGGAGAATCGGGAGAATTCCCGGTGGGCCGCTTGGCTTTTGGGCCGCTCTGGGAATTTATTTTTTTTTTTTACATTTGTCACGTTAGTCTATCTTCTCTTAAAGTAGGCTACACACGTTCGGCATTGTGACACCACAACATCTGCATGGGTTGTACCATGTGAGGGAGTTCTCCCCTCCCAAAAAGAGTTGGTTGGGTCCATAGCCCGTCTTTTCCAAAAAGTTTTCTCAGATACCGATAGCTGGACAGGTGTCGTGCCCAAAAGTGACGCGCCCTCCCGCGGACTGCAGACTGTAAGCTGCATCGCGTAGTTACGTCTACGTATACTCTGCTTTGGACTGGAATGGATTACTCATAACGTGCAAATTAATCTATTTTATTGTCCGTGATTATAGCAAACGTGTGTATTTGTGAGACTTATGCTTCAGGTAACCGAATTGTGGTCAAATCAATTTTTTTATTATTAGAATGTGCTGGCTATTGCTTACAACGTTTGCTGTATTTGATGTATGCAGATATCTAATATCGTTGTTTATTTTTCAAAAAATATTTACTAATGGGTTTTATATAGCATGAGTAAAATATATATTTTGCAATTATTATTCAGACTTTATTCTTTTTATTTGACCTGCTCTGTGCTCTATATTGCATATCCAATCCTGTCATGTTTTTTACCTGTTTAAATATCTTAAAAAGCATGAATTCAACCAATAAAATGCACTTTTGCTCATTTCATGAGGGTTATATGATACATTATAGCTTATAGTCATTTGAACTTCTTTTTAAGGACCAATACAAGCCATAATACATTTTATGATTGACAAAAATTGATCACAGCCTCTACCTTGTGACTCAAAGTTGCTTCTGCTTCAAAATCACGTGCTTTCACGTGATTTTGAGAGATCATGAGGGTTATATTTCATAGATTATAACTCACCAAGTCCTTTATACCTGTTGAAATTCATTTAAAGGGCCAATACACTGTTTAAATGCATGTTTATGTCTGCCAAAAATGTATCACAGCCTCTACCATGTGACTCACTTGGTAGAGGCTTGCGTGATTACTTTTTATCAGCAAGTCACTTTTGGGCATGACACCTGTCCTACGATAGCGAAACGCGTCCGGGAGGATGGATGAGGGGAAGAGGCCAGGAGTTGCTGAAAAAGCCAGGTTGAAAAAAAGAAAGGCATTGGAGGAGGA
>JAODUE010000014.1:377380-392996 GCA_027564755.1 Amblyopsis hoosieri
ACACACACACACACACACACAAGTGTCACATATGGGGCTCAGCACCAAAACAAGTCACCTGCTATTCCAGTCACTGACACACACACACACACACACACACACACACACACACACACACACACACACACACAGTCAATACAAAATATAGAACAGGAGGGGATTTATATTGTTTGTGTGCATATGCACCACTGAGTGGATTGATTATGTGTGCACAACACACACACACACACACACACCTTGATGACAAACCCCTCCTACATCCTTTTCTCTTGGCACATGATGCTTGGAAGGCTATCCCCAAAGGGCTCCCCAGAGGTGTGTGTGTGTGTGTGTGTGTGTGTGTAGGGAAGGGAGAGCATGTGTTTATGTACACGGATCCTTCCACTGCCTCTGCACCCATCGTTACACACTACACCTACTACTCATCTGAATCATGAACCTAAACATCTGCAAGAAACGCATGCAGCTGCTTGACAGTGATCCTTTACGCTAACATGAATGCACACACACACACACACACACACACACACACCTGGTGTCTTCGTGACCTCAGAATCATGAGTCACCAGTTGTGTTTACACAGGTAACGTGTCACGTACACACACTCTGGGGAGTTAAACCTCTCTAAAGGCAAACGCTAACAGGTACGATCAACCTCTTGGTAATGGTCTTTGTCACGTTGCCATTATTACAAAAGCTAGCAGGATAATATATATTAGGAGTAGCGGTACGTGTATTTGTATTGAACTGTTCGGTTCGGACGTTACAGTTCAGTGCATGAATTTGTATGGTATGTTGCGAAGATAGCTGAGTTCCACATGGAGCCTTTAAATATGAAAAACAAGCTCTATTGTAATCTAGTGCGTTTTTGTGTGCATGGTTTTATGGGTCTATATTTACACTATGAGTGGGACAGCCAGTGAGAACGTTAGTGCAGATCACCAGGTGCTGACAGATCGGTGGCAGACCTTGGCAGCCAGATTAAGGACACTATCGCAGCATCAGCCTCTGTCTACAAGCCCAGCAAAGCCACTGAAGATAGATTAAACACTTCCCTTCATTTATCTCTCCTCCCAATCCCTCTGTCTTTCCGATAGACTGCTGTTACGTACATCCGTGATCCAGGGTCATATAAAGGTGACCACAGCTCACTTGAATCTCTGAGCTAGTTAGCTGGTGAATGTAAATTAAAATATTGTTATGTAATTAAACCTGGTTTGAATCACAGGAACTGTATGGCGTTCTTAAACCTGATTATAACATAATTGAACTCATGCTATACTTTCCCAGAAGCAGCATTCAGACCTGAATGTGTTGAAGGCAAAAATGATAGCAAGGACACAATCAAGCAAGTCACCTAATTTGTAATCCAACTATCACATCAACTGATAACCATCTTTGTTAAACACTGGACTATAATTGTCCTGGTTATTTTGCTGGTTTGACGCTTTAACATGTGTAAACCAACTATACAAAAATTATCTCATCATTCTGTTTATTTTCAATCTAACAAATTATCCCCTCTTGCTGCCTTTGCATACACATATGGTATTTGCTGAGAGTTATATGTTTGAGGTTTTCTTGTACATAAGCCTACAGCTAAAATCAACATATTAGCAACTGCCCTTGTCTTCCATTATAACAGATTAACAGCATCATACCTGGTTCAGAAGAGATGGGAAAGGTGAAGATTATACATAAATTAATCTGTATAATTTTGAGAATAAATGTGTTTCAGGTGCTCATGTGACATGTTTCATCATTGAAGAGATACGTAGAGAGTTGAAAGAAATTAGAGCAGGGTGTCCAGTGGGATATTAAAAGACGTGTACTGTACTAGTATATTTTTCTGTGTGCAGTGAGAAAGGCGGTCATTGACAGGCCTATCAACAGTGTTGTATACTGGCATAATGGGCAGAACCAATTGAAAGCAGGCATTCAACATTATCTTGCCAACTGTAACCACACTTAAACAGTTAAGCCATCTACTCCAGCCTGACACCATACCTCACTTTTTAAAGCAATTTGCTTTACGCCAAACATTTCTGTGATGTGTGACGTGTGTGAACATGTGATATAGACCTTGCATATAATTTTTTGTTTGGGAGTGTTTGTAGGGTGAGACTGAGGTTAATTTAACTTTTTTTTTTTCTTTTAGCACATTTCTTTATCCACTTTCATGGACATTGAGCCATATTGTCCTATACAAAGTAAATACAACTCCAGACTTGAGTATTTAACAATTGCAAGTTCAATGTTTTCAGTGTTGTCACAAGCTAACAGCCACGTTCTGTAGATGATAAATGGTGTAACAGGCGGCCGTACGGGACAGTGGTATTTCTCTCTGGTCCTGCATGTCCCTCGTATTGGCTGAGGTCAGGCCTGTCTGACTGTGTTCAGCTGTCTGATATGTGCTCTGAGCGTGGAGAGAGGACTGACATTTTGGGATTAGTCCATGTAAATGCAAGTCAAGTCTGCTTACACAGCACTTCATCACAGGCACGTCTCAAACATCTTCGTAGCATAGCATATCATATCATATTACGTAGCATACATCGCATATGATATATAGCATCAGCTGTCTCTAGAACTTAGGGCACAATGGATGAGACATTGCACCAAAACACACACCATTCCTAAGTAATTCAGCCTCTCCAATAAGGTTATGGAGCGATGGATGGACGCTGACAGACTGTGTGTGAGATAGCAGCAGGACTGTTGCGTATAGGTCATGTCCATCTGAATGATGGCTGCCTGACTGACGGGCTGTCCGCCTGCCTATACGTCTGGAGCGCCTATCCATCGGCCTGCTGTTAGCAGAAGAACCCTCATTGACAATCGGCACAGAACTTCAAGAAGCCTCAATATTGAACGTCAGGTTCAATCGCTTTATAAGCTCACGTAAACATCCTACATGCACAATCTTGTGATGTATGCCCACAGTCGGGACAATATACAATGCTCGTCCTGAGTGTTATTTGCAGTCTAGTGGTTTCTGTCGTGTTTCCACTGTTGTTTATTTGTTACCATGGCACACAAATGTATATTTAATACCTCTGCATAATGCATAGGCACAACCTGTTTATGCCATATACTGTAGGTAAGCATACTGTACAGTAAACATATTCATTGAGTGTCAACCACAACCGCCTTCTCCACAGTTCATTCACTAGTAGTATCATTTGTCATAATGCACATTTCTAGCATTTAGCCATAGTGACTTTTAATGTTTGTTTGTTTGTTTGTTTGTTTGTTTATTTGTTTGTTTGTTTGTGAAAAAGTCAATATGAACAACATGGTGGTATAGCAAAACACCTTTTTTCAAAAAGCAGCTTTGTAGTGCAGCCTTATCTTCCTTTATGGTTTGAAACTCCCACAGTGCATGTTCCTGGTGCGTCTCGGTGCCAAGTGGCTCTGGCGCGCCCCTCTACTCCCCACCAATAAACTCAACTCATCACCCTCTTCTACCCCTTTCCGACAGCTGCCCATGCCTCTCATGACATTGGAGTGTCAACATACAGTAAAAACAATGTGTGGTTCTGTGCTACGTACTGTATATAACGCCAGCGAGCAGTGGAACAAAGAGAAGACGACAATGTGTCAGTGTGTAAGCAACATGTTGTGCTATGTGAAGATCTCTCGGAAAAGAAAGGCAATGAAAGCAGGTGGAAGGTGAACAATGGAATCCCAGTCCCCCGAGGGTATTGCTGAGTGAAACATGGGTGACGTGTCCCCGTCAAGGTTTCTCATGCACGTACACAGCGTTTCACCCATCAACACACACATTCAAACAAACACAATAATATGCGACTTTGATTCCAACATATGCAGGGCACGAGCCGTATCAGATGCATGAATAAATCCATAAAGATGGTGTGAGATACGGGGTCAGTGTAGCCAGGCGGACGGAGGGATGGACGATACCTAGCCATCACAAAAGAATACATTCTGGGTAAGGTACAGCTTACCTGCATGTGTATACTGTACTGCGCTGTGCACATGCACACATGAGGGAAATCCGGTGTTTAAATATGCAGTATTGTACTGCTTTCTTAGATGTAACGCTTTACTCTGTAGAATGCTTTACTCTGATTAATTTGTGAACGCATCTTAAATTACATTTGACTTGACTTTGATTTGACTTGACTTGCCCATCAGTGACTTTCTCTGTCAGGGCTCTGCACGGCAACCTCTCAAATATTCCTCTCTGGGTCAGAATTTCCCCTGGTCATGGAACATAATCAAATTGCCTCACTGCCACAGATATATATTAGCAGGGAACAATTGTGAGCGATGATCTGGCTGTGGATGAGGTCAAACACAGCCGAGTGAGCAGCTCCCTGCTGCCTGCCTGACTGATCTAACGGATAACTGCCTCGTACCATGATGGAGTTTGGTGCCATAACCCCGTGGGCCTCGGCAGCGCTGGCTGGGCAATTTGCCTGAAGAGGATAGCTAGTTATGCACGTCAATGTTTCCAAATGAGCAGCAGCTGAATAGGGATGTCGAATTAGACGGCGGTGAGATCACTAGAAGCCCAGCGGAAGCGATGCAATATGTGGGACAATGTGGTTTTGCTGCCCTGACATATTTTACAGAGGAATCAGCATTCTCAAATCTGCTTGTGTAAAGAGGACAGAATGAAAACGGCAGATAATAATAATAATAATAATAATAATAATAATAATATATTAAGGATACGGTTTTGCAATATATTTGTACTGGGTTTTATCAACTCTTCAGTGTGTCACTGTAATAAGCAATTAATTGACCCTTCAAGAACACATGTTCAAATAAATCTGTTGAGGTTCAGATAAACTACAACTATGATATGACTGCATGCGTGATTGAGCCATGTCCTCCATTGCTAGCTGTTTTTGTTTGTTTACAAATTGTGTTTTTGTATATTGTGGTTGATGTTATTATGATTTATACATTTTCATAAACAGAACCCATTCTCCAGGAGTCACGCTGCTCAATTCACATCCATTTTAATTGCTTCTAAATTAATCCGTTAATTGCATGACATGCCTTTTCATCACTCTTGTTTTCAAGTAATTAATTCACAATTTTCATCTAATTTATTTGTTTAAATCCTTTTCCCCACTCCCCCTCCACTAATTGGAAATTATGAAATAGGGGAGGTTAACTTCTTTCCCCAACAATGTATTGGCTTGGTCAATTGGAAATAATTGACATAAATGGAAGATGAATGACTCTTCATTTATGCCATTTGTCCATGTATTAGAGAGAGAAAGAGAGAGAAAGAGAGAGAGAGAGAGAGAGAGAGTTAGTCTGTGCCAAATGCATTTTAGTCTTGAGCAAAGGTATTCAGAGTTCATACACGTGTAGATGAGTATCATACTGTCGGTGTGTGTGTGTGTGTGTGTGTGTGTGTGTGCGCGTGCACGTGCGTACACATGCATTACACAGGCTGTGTGTGGGTGTATGATCTGTAGTTGGTGAAACTACAGTCGCTGTCAATGCCGCTCTACCGGGGTCATGCATAATGCAACATTCACATTACCGTACCACACCACTTCCTTCTGCCTCGCTCTACCCTGGCTCTCTCTCTCTCTCTCTTCCTCCTCCTCCTTTCTCTCTCTCCCAGTGCTGTAGTAAAAATAGAACCGTAGACCTGCTCTGCTGTTTACACCATCCATGAACTCCACCACCCCGTTATACCTTTCCTCTCCCTTGCTAGCTCTTTCTCTCTCTCTCTCTCTCGCTCTCTCTCTCTCTCTCTATCTCTCTCTCTCGCTCACATTATTACTCTCATCTGTCTCAGCTGGTTTGCGCTCATCCTCTCAGAAAGTGAGAGAGACGAAGGGCAGAAGAATAAAAAGAGAGCGGAGACTGAAGATGCTTTTTGACCGGAAAGGAGAGCAGAGGGTCAGACTCTGTACACACACAAACACCCACACAGCCCATCTCCATACCCTAACCCTGCAGGAAACACATCCTCTCACTATCTCACACATCCTTGGGTCTCTGCACTGCTCACGGTAAATCAGAAGCTACACCATGCACAGTGCAGCCATTTAACAGAGACTATGTTGATAGACTAACGCAGAAGACGCCCACTCCCTGTCAATTTGACAAGCACATATACTAATTATATATACATGTACAGCTAGACAATGCAGGCATAATAGTTACATTCATACATTGTTACTAGTGAGTTAAACAGGGTAAAACAAAGACCTTGAATATCTGGTGTTTCTAATCATTGTGGCAGCACATTTTCTAAATAACTACTAAGAATCCATGACTAAGAATTAGAAGTAAAATACTTGATTAAAAATGGAGCTGCAGCTAAGAACAAATTCAGACTTTGTTGGTTTCTGTTAGACGCTGGGGCCATTCAAGAACACTACCCATCATGCATTGCATCTTTTATGTAACGGTGTCCGATAAGGTTATGTGATATGAATATTTGAATAGGTTTACACTCAAAAGAGAGATGGGCTGCAATGTAACCTCTTCTCTTTTGATCAATGACAGCTAATCCATCTGAGAACAACGATACGAAGTAGAAAGCGTGGGATACAAACATGTCTCCAAGCTGCCTTGAGGGAAATACCAATTTGATTGTGAAAGATTTTCTGTTATATTCACGAGAAATCTTTGGCCCAATCTGCTGTGAAGGACACATGACATTCCCTGCAAGGTCAGAGTGTGTTTACGACACAAACACACAATCACCGCACAACACAAAACAGCTTAGAGACAGAGACAAGTGTGTTGGATGACAAGCCAACATTGTGTGTGTGTGTGTGTGTGTGTGTGTGTGTGTGTGTGTGTGTGTGTGTGTGTGCATTGTCGGGAACACACAGTCAGTGCCTACCTCTGTATATGTATTCCTGTGGCTTCCTCTCTGCACTATACGTGTGAAGCTGTGACTCTGATATATCACTCTGATATGGCACTACATGTGTTTGTGCACGTGTGCATGCTGGCGTGCGTGCGCGCATGTGTGTGTGTGTGTGTGCGTTTACTGTGCTCAGTACAGTATAGAAAAACGCGTTCGGGGCACAGACACAGAGGAGCTGAGCAGAGCGGAGTTACCTCTGACAGTCTTGCAGTCTTTGAGCCCACGCATCAATAAAGTTGGCGCGTACTCCGAAACACCATCAGGAGTGAGAGGAGAGAGAGAGAGTTAGGGAGTGAGAGGGGGTGAGGGATGGAGAGAGAGAGAGATGGAGGGAGAGAAGGAAACTGAAGGCGCAAAATTGTGTATTTTGAGAGGCAAATAGAGAACAAGCACTCCCAAGAGCAAAAAAAGAGCTCTGAGTTAGAGAAAGGGATCTGAGTGTATAAGTACATAATATACACACATTTATAATTCACTCCTCACCTGGTGCTGCCAAGAGTGCCACATTTCTGCCACAGCTAAATGTTTTGCTAAGGGTGCAGGTGGGATTTCTGGGGAGTACAGAAGAGTTGAGTTTAGTTTAGATATTTTATTTTGAACATTGTTAAAAACAAAATAGCCTGCAATACTCAAATACACAATACACCTCAAAAGTACATATACAGTGTATTTAGATGTATTTCACACACATACATACACAGAGTGTGAACCATTCAGCATTATCGTAACGCACACTGGTGATTCTCCCTATGAAAATGAGTCTGCCTGTCAATCACAGGTTTGTAAATTGTGCTTCACAATGACAGACCAACAAGCTCCAGAGGAGGACCAAGTGGTTTTTGAATTGTTGATTTGAGTGCAATTTAACTAGGATTGTCTAGAAGAATGCAGAATACATCACATTTCACATCAGTGGTGAGATAAGAATTCAAAGATATTATTGATTAAATATGTTGCTGTTTTTTCTGTCTATACCAAGGCTGTAAAAATGTATATATTTGTAATGCAGATACTAACAGACATAGTGCCACATGACGGGGCGTATCCATATACTTCTATGGACATAACATACATAACATAATACTGACCCAAGGTGCAATATGACAAGCGTTGAAAGAACCAAAGCGTGCCTTGACAGAGCCATTGTGTGCAACAATATCACGGACAGGCTCACACCTTGCCAGTTACAGTTCTTCTCCAGAGCACCTTTCAAAATGGCCCTTTGAACATAATAGGCTACATTAAAAAAAAGAAGCATTTGAGGTATTTATTTAATACATTTTCAGTCTCTCTTTGTCCAATTCTCTCTCTCTCTCTCTCTCTCTCTCTCTCTCTCTCTCTCTTCAGGCAGAGAACCTTGGCTGTTTTAAAAGGCACTGCTGGAAAAATGCACAGTTATTCAGTGAGCGAGGGGAGATGCCATGCTGGCTTGGAGATGGAGAGAAATGGCAGGAGAGAGAGAGGTTGGGGGAGACATGTGGTGGTGGGGGGAGGGAGAAGAGGCTAGTTTGAGTGGGGGAGAGCAGAGGAGAGGAGAGGATAGGAGAGGAGAGAAGAGGAGACAGGCCAAGCCAGCTGTTCTTTACCCCGGGTGGGGGGGCAGAGGCTCAGCAGGGGGGCGTGAGGGGAGAAGATGAGAGGAGGGGAGGGTGTGTGTGGTGGTGGGGATGGGGGGCAGGGTGGGGGGGTTTGTGGTGGACGCAGAGCCCTTCACTCTCTTCCCAGCATCTGCTTTCTCAAGGTCATCCACCGCGGCCGGTTCACACTCCAGAGACAGAGGGCCACCAAACACATGCAGGGGGAGATCAACACCAAGCTCTCTGCCTGCTTTACTCCAAGATTCTGTGTACTGAACAAGTAAAAGTTTGTATTAGCCAAGTCCCAGTCAACCATCTGGAGATAAATAGATGATTATTCCGACACAGATGCACTGTGTATTTATGATAATAGGCCAAATGCCTGTATTGATTCTGCCTCTCTCTTAGTTCCTCTCTGTCTACCCCTGTATGTGTGTGCGTGTGTGCGTGTGTGTGTGTGTATAAAGGACGGGTGGTGATGGTGGGGGTTGGGGTTCATGCGTGTGTAGCCTCAATTGAATTCAGCATCCAAATCGCAGAGTCCTCATCCTCTTGTATAGTCTACAACTCGTCCTTGGGTGAAAATTGCCCCCCGCTAACCCCCTCCTGAGTTTTTAAGCCAGTCGCTGCAAATTCACCAGTGTTCATTACCGAGACAGGGTCAATTCCCCAAACAATGTGTTTGGCGTCACAATAAAAAGGTGTATTTTATGGCATGCAGCAGTGAAGCACTATTAAACAGATAAAACACAGTCGACGAGCATCAAGAGGATTATAAAAAGAATTGCCTTGATAAACTCCACATATCTGCTCAATGGCACACCAACAAACCCTTCTGTCGGTAGGGAATGGGAATTGAGGTGGCAGACGTGAGCACGTGGGCTCGAGGATATACACAGCACTACAGCGCCACCATTTGGCAGTCGATGATGTGATATTTCTTCACCTGGTGTCTGGAGATTTCTCAAAATAAAAATGTAAAAAATTTGTATTCTATTAAAATAATATTGTAATTGTTCCGTTTCATTGACAAAGCGTATTTTAGAAAATGTAAGACTTTTTCTTTGTATGGTAAATGTCTGTGTCTGTATTCTCTATACAAGCAGGCTGCATATTCAGTAGGCTACTAGATTCAAACAGAAAATAGAACATCTATACATGATCCAATGCACCATGATGATGAGCTTGAATGGATAGCAAATCGTGTATTTTTATTTAATTGTAAAATAAAAAGAAGAAGAAGAAGAAGAAGAAGAAGAAGAAGAAGAAGAATATAATTACAATGATGTTTTACTTCAAAAGCAATGCATATTTTAAGAGGAGAACAAGAATAAGGAATATTCTTCACAAGTTATCTCCTCAGTCACTGCGATGGATTGTCCAATACTGACTGCTTTCCACTATTATTTCACGTTTCAGCCACGTTTAGTAGCCTATATATAATACGAGGTAGCATACGCTAGGTAGTCTACTTATCGTATTATAGGCCTAAGGAATCTAACCCCGTCAAACATTAAATTGATTATTTTCATGGAAGTGTCAACTGTGTCATGCAATCAAGACACATTTTGGGGCTACAATGTTTCGCTTTTGTCTCTCAATTAGGGCCTTTTCAGAAGATTTCGAATGTATCACAAAGTATCATTTTATCACACCTCTAGTTTCTATTTATTTTCAACAATTCATCTAAAATGCAACAACTTGGTCTTATACTGCCATCTGGCGGTCAAGGAAATAACTCTATAATGAATTTAAATAAATCCATTCTCAATAGGTAAAAGACCGGTAAATAACTATAATCGAAACTATCATATTATGTTAAGTTAATTGTATCCAGGTTTCTATGCAGGTTTGAATAAGAATGAAAATAAAGTGAAAGTCAGGGATTTAAGGGAACGTTGGTAACACAACCGTTAGAGGCTATTCAGTCAGATTCAGTCTAGGCCACCATGAAAATCATTTTCTGCCAGCAAATTGACGATAGTAGTACGACTTCAATGTCCATAGGCTACATAGGTAGCCAGTAGCCACATATTAGGCTACACCTATAGCCAAGCATCTCTGTGTTCATACCCAAATAATATGCATGTAAAATAATCCAAAAGTGCAGTAAGTGACATTGAGCCTATTGCCCGGCGATCAACTTGCTGATCCGACCTTTGAGCAAATTATCAGAGGTATGAAGTTGGAGTATTCTTTGATGACGTATAATTTGTTAATTCTAGGTTGATTAAATGAAATTCGCCTAGTAAAATACAAATAGGCTATTTTGTTTACAGTGTGATGGTGCCCACACTGACGGTTACTATTTATACATATTTAGGTCTAATGTTAAATATGGAATTACTGTTTTCTTTTCTAACGTTTTATATGCAATGTTTCAGTTGAGTTTAACAACATGAGCGGATACAGTTACCAGATCAACACTGACAATTTGTGATTAATAATAGTTTTCCTGGCAGGCAATTAGAAAGGGGCATGGTAAATAAGACATGCTTTATATTTTCCTGAATTCTTTTTTATAATAAATACTAGATAAAGAATACATTTAAATTATAAATAAAATATTATTATTAATATTATTATTATTATTATTATTATTATTATTATTATCATATATTTTTTCTCTCATAATTTATTTATTTTGCTGAGCCCCCCTGGCACCCCCTGGCGGCCCCAACTTTGAAAACCACTGGCCTAGCGCACCATAGCCTATCCGTTTGTCGCCCCCTGACGGTGAATTGATATGCTATGCAGTTAGATACCATAAGATAACTAGCCCCCACTCTACTTTTATTTATCATACTTACGCTATCGCTAGTTTCCATGTGGATACCTTCAGTTGATCTGATTAACCTGTCTCGCGGACATTCACTGTGTATTTTGTTTATTTCTGACTTTGTTTTTTATTGAATGTATGGGTGACTTTGTTTTTTATTGACTGAATGGGCATAGCATTGAACATACAATATGCATGATGCAATTTCTTAGTAGTCCAAGTAGCCTAGTTTAGATTTTTGAAAAAGCCAAATTGGAATTATGTCGGGGTGCGTCGGATTTGTTCGTTTTCGTGTTCGTGTTTTCCCGCTCCCAACTCGGTACATCCCGTCGTGTGTCGCTTCCTTGCTCCTCTCGTCCCTCTCCAATCTCCGTGTTGTTGTTCTCGGTGACGCGGCGGAGGTGTAGCCTGACGCGGGCTCTTACGTGTCGGCCAGAATAAAAGTGGAGCTCCGGAGGCCCGACAGTGACGACGGGAGACCGTATCGGTAAGGAAGGGCTAGTGTCCAGGGAAAGAGAGACGTCCGCAGTTTCTCAAAGATCTTCTTGTGCTCGGATTCGGTCCGAAGGAAACAAAGAGATCATGGCGCCGCGGTGGGTTTGTGGCTGACAGCCCTGTAGAATGGAGGGAGGGGAGGCTGCGGCTGTTTGGGGGAAAATGGAGTTAGAAGCTGATAGTTCTAGGCAGGGAAGGGACTCTCGTTCATTTTAAGAACGAATTACTGTTAATTTGACGTTTTAGGCACACAGCAGCTGTAAAATAATTTTGGAAGATGAGTGCTATGCGCACTGTCTTTTTTTGCGCATTTCGCCTAACGCTGTGAATACATTACAACAGACAAGGTATAATAAATTGTGCTCTAATTAATTCGTCTACATTTAACGTGTAATGCTTAACAATTCACCACTATATAGGCCTACTATATAATGTACTACCATATAATTGTAAAATGTTCTCGGCCTAATAGCCCACGGTCCTTTGATTCAACGGCGTGGGCTTTTATTCGACTTTGATTGTTAAAAGGCATCCTCTTTGTTACTTTGAAAAACAGAATAACGCCACTAACGCTAACCCCTGAACGAGATCATTCAAATTGCATATAACTCAGTCAGATATGCTATTGTGACATATATAATGAATAGCTCTACCCTTAGAACCAGGGACATAACTGCACTGTGGGGGGCGTTGCCCCGCCATGTGGCTCTTGTGTCATATAGAGCGCTTCAGAGTGACTTTTGAAAAGCAGAGGGAGAAATCTGCAAGGCCAATCAAACCACGGATAGACGCCACGCACTGCGTGAGATCACGGTGCTGAATTGCGTATGTTATATGAAATGGCCATAGTAATATCCAGCAGCCTGCTGTTGTAGCCTGTACAGTGAATTAAATCCTTGCATTGTATCCTAGTTGAAAACCAATAAAACAATATAATCCTGTATTGGAGGTTATTTAGGGTTAAACTCAAACTACAAATGGCTTGCAATGCATAAACCCTGTGTATATTTTTTACAGCATACTAGTAGTTAGACATATGCCTATCTATGTAACATATTCCATAGCCTTGAACAGCCCTTTGCCCCTGTGAGGTAGGCCTAATTCCTCATATATTCCTTTTCTATGACTTCATTTTTCCACTTGTGGCTATTGGCACGGTAAGCAACCTCTGCTCAATGTCTTTACTCTCCTTCAGCTCCTGCTTTTACTGTATTCATTTTTCTTTGAGGTAGGCTACTGTACTTTAAATTATGGTGTTAACCATGCTTGGTCTCATTTGGAAATACCCATATACTGTTTACAGTATGTCTATGTATTTATTGGAAAGGATTGGCCATGCAGCAGGGGAGTGTAGATTTTATCAGTAGTTATGTGTGTGTATGTGGAATACCTAAATACTGTAGCAGCCAAGTACCCAGCACCCATAGTCTGTGCAGCTAACATGTCAGGGCGTGTGATAGGACAGGTAAGGATTCTTTTTGGCCTGTAAAGTTATGACATGATGAGGAACATTACTTTCTTTGTATTCTTGATTGAACAGATGTGCGCATGCCATCTGATATTGTGAAAGATCTCGGCAGGCCTATGGACCTACTGACTTTATATTAGTCAACACCACTAAAATAAAGGAACAGTGTACAAATAGTGTTGTGAATAGATAAAATATAAATAGTTGTACATTCAAAGTTGTACAGAAAGCATGGAACACACACATCACATAGGCTTAGCCTTATACGAAGGCTATATTGTTTCTTCAATACAGTTAGGCTAAGATAATATGAATATGTAGGCCTTGTTTAATTTTTTTGTACTTTCACATGCCATATTTCTTAATTACTAACTACACATATGCACATGTTTTTTGTGTAAGTATTTAATTGAAAAAGAACTTAATTTGTTGCTCACATTTATAACGGTGTTATCTTCGTTATTGTTTTATCTTATATCTCCGTAATGTTATGTTTGCTATTCCCTCATGATTTGCTACTGTGACAACCTAATTTCCTCAAGGGGAGTATTAAATCCATTCTATCTAATCTTTACAATGATATGAATACATTTAGCTTGTGCTCATTGGCTCATTACAACAACAACAAAAAGTAATCAGAAATCAACAAGATCATAAGTAGTCCTACCATTTAGCCAACAAAGCCTGGAGGACACAGTTATAGGTTTAATGTGGTTCAGACGCCAAGGGGTTAGGTGTTATGGCCTTTGAACCAACACAAAGCAATAGTATTGTTCTTAGTTATGGTATTAAAGGCCTACTCTAATCAGGATGGTAGCCTTTAGATTATCAATAGGAACTGCATACTGCTTCTGCGTTGCCATGGAGAGAATTGTTTTAATGTGGACCTATAACGCTCCTGTCCTCAGCTCAACCAATGAGGATGGAGTCAGTGGCAGAGGCTCAGCAGGGGGGAGAGACTGCTGTGACCGAGACTGAGAGCCATCAGATAACCCAGGCCCAACTTGCCACTTTGGCGCAGGTAACACTCCCTTATTCCTTGTGCACACTACATGTTTTTAACCCTGACCTTACTGTCCCACACACATTTATAAGGTCGGCAGCGGGGACATATCGCCACGCACCCCAGTGACTGACAGTCACATCGGAGCCAGTTTTAAGCCAATTACATTTGAAGTAACTGGAGTCCTGTAGTGTGAACAGATGTGTGACAAACTACCTTCTACTGGCTCTGCAGAATTGACAGTCATGGCATTGTCATGGCTGCCCAACCTTTCTGTCTACTTCCTTTTCTCTCACATTTTGGTTCTTAAACAAGCTTGATTATTGTTCCTGTTGTATACTTCTGCCTTTCACTTAAATTTTTTTATCAAGAACATAATTAAACCTTGTTTACAAGCTGATGAGGCACTTGAAAGCTGACTGCTTGTTGAGATGGGACTCTTGTTTGTTGTTTTAGCATTTCATTTATGGTATATACTAGGGCTGTGTACTGGGTATCTGGTGATACGATATGTTCTGTATCACGATACAGGGGCCACGATTTGATATATTGCCATACTGTAAGCAAGGCGATCTAATTTGTGGAAAACTTTCATAGCAATGCCAAAGTGTGACGCAGCTGGAAAAAAATATCAGAAACATTTATATAAACTTGCTCAGGGAATGCAGATGGAAATTAGCTTGAAGCTAAATCTGGTAACAAGCATTTTTTATGTTTTTATTTATTTAATATATTTTGTACATGGTCCCTTTTACAAATACATCTTTATATTTTTTTATTTAAATAATCAATGCAGTGTTTTAGAGAATCGATACAGTATCACGGAACGTAATATTGTGATACTCGGGTGTATCGATATTTTCTTACACCCCTTGTATATACTGTGTACAGTGTGTGTGTGTATATATATATATTAGTATATTGTATAAATATATACATGGCTTGATTGAGGGAGGAAATGTCCTGACAAGTTGCAGACACATCGATTAAGGATGTGTCATGCCCTAAGACAGCTTTATGACTCACTGAAGTAGACAAGATGATGTCTGGTTAGAAAACAAAAATGAACATTCAAATCTGTTCTTTCTACAACGTATGGTGTTAAATGTTATATTCATTATTCCATATTAAGTCCATCGTATTTATTAAACTGATGATGACTTCTAGGTCTCCATGGCAACAGGCCACGCCTCGGCAACAGGTCCCACGGTAACGCTGGTGCAGCTGCCCAACGGGCAGACGGTGCAGGTGCATGGAGTCATCCAGGCTGCTCAGCCGTCTGTCATCCAGTCCCCACAGGTCCAAACAGTGCAGGTGAAACACACTCTCTCTCTCTCTCTCTCTCTCTCTCTCTCTCTCTCTCTCTCTCTCTCTCTCTGTCTCTCTCTCTGTGGGGGGCTGTCTGTCTCTCTATCAGGGT
>JAODUE010000014.1:393096-406373 GCA_027564755.1 Amblyopsis hoosieri
TGTGAAGCACTGTGAAGCACTTTGTGATTTTATCTGTGAAAGGCGCTATATAAATAAACGTTACTTACTTACTTACTATGTATGTATGTATGTATGTGTTAAAACCTTTCAGAGCATTAGATTCTGAAGTTTTAGGCTGAATATTCATGTTTTACACTAACCGGTCACTAGAGGGCAGCAGACCCATACAAGCTGAGCTGCAACAAATAAAGTTGGATGCACAGTGTGACCAAAGATCAACTGGCTGTAGGTTAGATGTAAGCAACTCCTAGACACTGCATATAGTCAGGCAAGCGGCAACAGATGTGTAGATATCTGTCATCATGGTCTTACACACGGTTCTAATGCAACATGCACATGTTCTCACGCAACGTTGTGTTTGTGTTGCCTTTAGACGTGTAACTAAACCTGCACACCACCGCCACTACCACCACCAACGCCGCCACCGCCATTCAATAAATGCATTGATTGAATGTGCTTGACACGCCAGGTCTACCTGGAGCGCCTGCTGACGTACGCCGAGCTGGACATCTGCCCGGCCAACTGGAAGCGCACCGTCCTCGGCGCCATCCTGCTGGCGTCTAAGGTGTGGGACGACCAGGCGGTGTGGAACGTGGACTACTGCCAGATCCTGAAGGACATCACCGTGGAGGACATGTATGTGTGCTGCGGTTAGGGGCCGATCACACAGGGACTAGAAACGCATCGCCAGCAGAGCCCCGCCATTTGTCTGCGGTAGAGCGCGCCTGGCACGCGCTCTTCTCTGGCCCCTCGCGTCTCCGGCATTGTCTGTTTTGTTTGTTTATTTATTTATTTTAGACGCACGTAAACGTTTAAATAATCTCAACTTTTCAGCGCAAGGCGGAGCGGCACTGCTCGTCAGTGTCACGCATCTCTGTGTGCTCGTTGTCAAAGCGCCTGTAGTCTCTGTTGTGACCGGGGCCTTGGGAAGCGCCGCAGAAGACTACGAAACCAATGCGGCTGGGCTCAGTGCTGGGTGGGTGGAGGGGGTTAGTGGTGCAGGAACGCCAAGACAGAGGGGTGGTTGTGGTGCCAGGGCTGGCCTCACAAGCAGCCTGTAAGCCTGTCTCCTGGCCCTCATTATATGAGCTGGTGGAGAGGCCGGGGCCACAGGCCACACTTGTAGCACTGGGGGTTTATTGCCTCCGCAATTAGCGTGTTTGTGTGTAAAAAAGGGAGAGTTGAAAGTACCTTTTCTGTTTGTGATTTTAGAAGTGTGTGTGTGTGTGTGTGTCTTCAATGCGTGAGCCCCGATCTCTCTCTCTCTCTCTCTCTCTCCCCCTCCCCCCGTCTCATGTCCATCCTGCCCTTGCTCCACTTTGTTTTCATTCCCCGCACTGAAGTGGTCTTTGTGAGCCGGGCCAGGGCCTGGATGGAGAGAAGCAAAGAAGGCTAGAGACGGGAAGGGAGATGGAGAGTGGGAGGGGGAGGGGGAGGAGTGGGTCTTTCGAGTGCTCTCACTGCTTCTACATAATAGCCCTGGCTCTCGCCCACTCCATTAGTTGCCCTTGGAGACCAGACAACACGCGGTCGCGCGCACACACACAAGCATCTCCCTCCTCTACGACAAAGCATCATGCACGTAATGTCCCTGGCGGTGGTCTCACCGGCTGCTTCTTATATCCTAATGGTTATGGCCAACATAAGGATGGATGTAGCCACAGTCTAAACTAGCTGAGCGGGGATCATCCACACTGGGCCAACTGTGACAAGTGACCACGAGGAAACGTTAGAATCTGTCGTGCATTTATTTATTATTGCTTTCAGTCCAGCCTTGGCCTTGGGGTGGGCTTACTGTTCTATCCTGGGTGTATGCACGCGGCTGTTTGTTGGGTACCGTGCTGCTGTGACACAGCTGCACATCCGCGGATCCTTCCCACCCCAGGCAGATGGATAGCCTGACGCTTCTCTCCACTGTGCAGGAACGAGATGGAGCGCCATTTCCTGGAGCTGCTGCAGTTCAACATCAACGTGCCGGCCAGCGTCTACGCCAAGTATTACTTTGACCTGCGGCAGCTGGCCGACGACAACCGCCTCAACTTCCCCCTGGAGCCACTGAACAACCAGCGGGCTCAGAAGCTAGAGGTCAGCCGTGTGTTGCGCTCTCCCAGGCCCCCGTTGACTGCAACCTGCTGTCAAGACATGAATTAGAGAAGACACTAATGCCCGGTCTCTCAGACACGGATTAAACCTAGCCGTTGCTGTTATACACCAGAATCATTGTCTTTCTAATGTTTTATTTCATTCATGTGTCCCAGAAGACATTATGCCTCTAACACGTGTGTGTGTGTGTGTGTGTGTGTGTGTGTGTGTGTTTTACCAGGCCATTTCCAGGCTCTGCGAAGACAAGTATAAGGAGCTGAGTCGTGCGGCGCTGAGGCGCTCCTTCAGCGTTGACAACCTGATCGGTATACGTCACTCCAAGGCCGTGCTGTCGTAGTTCACAACCGCCCCCGCCCCCCACCCCCCTCCCCACCTTCCCTTCCACTGACCTCCCGACAGCCCTGCGCTCACCTACATAACCCCACAAAAACACACACACACACTCCTTCTCTCCCCACAGGCTTACAGCCACTGAGGGCTTGTGATGCTTTGGCCAACCCTGTGACTAGTTGGAACATAGGTCGACTAGGGCTCAACTGGTCAATTAGGATTTAAAAATGTCACCATTGGCTCACTCTCTATCACGGAATATGCTTTTGGCTCCCGCCGCCTTGAGAAATGTATGGTTTTAATGTTTCATGCAGCCCTAATAGGCCAAATGCACCAGTTTAGACCTGCTACGGTTGCTGGTGTAAATTAACCTTGTATACGGTTAATCCCAGTTGACATTTTTTTTAATATATATTGCTTAGTGTTGAACTTGTTTTAGGACACATGCACACAATGTCTCAATCAACAAGCTAACACGTCAGGACTTCACTGGAGTTAGCCAGTGTGCAAACCTGGTTACAGGCAGCCATCACAGATTGTCTGGGAATTGAAGTTCCAGTCTGGAAGCGGTTGTGTTTGAACAACATGCTCTTGTGATGGATGTAGAAGGACCCTGTCATGAGTCCCAGAGTAATGCCCGATACTCATAAGACCTGGCTGGCGGTAATGTAGGGTTGGTTTAAAGTCGACCCTGCTTCTGTGCTGCATCCTCAATATCTGCCATCGCTACTCCACCTCAAAGAGCCTGTCAGCGCAGCCACAAGGCTCGCCATCAAACTGAGCTGCAGAGCAAACTACATAGACTGAGGGGAAAAAGAGTCTTGAGATCAACCCCCTTTTGCTTACTATGTAGGCTACTATAGCTGTGAAATATGTCTGTTTTTAAAATGAAAGTTTTGCAAATGGAGTATTTTAAATAAACACTAACACTTGGGTGGTCAATGTTTTTATATGTTGTGTATTTTTAAGAGCTTTTAATACTACATTGAAAACAAGTCTGAGTACATGGATATTTCTTTTCCTGTCTTCCCAAAATGTGCATGCAAAGTGGATCCATGCAATACCATATTCACAAACAAGTAAAACATGCACAAATAGTTTGGGATCAACATTTTAAATTAAATATAAATTACCAATAGATCAATTCCCACCCCTACCCCCTTCCAGTCATTATATAAGCAGATCTGTAGTCACAATGTGGTTGTTTACTTCATAAGATATCAGAAATTATTTTGGACCCCAGAGAGCAAATTGGTTAAGCAATTTACTTAATTTTACACACAGGCACGCACACACACAATAAGACTAATGAATTGAGAAGGCTACCAAGTGAATTTGCAGAATTCAACCTTCAAAACTAGTCCCATTATCTCTTATAAAGATGGAACTTTATTGATTATGGAAAGGAAATAATTTTTCATTTTTCAATACTTACACACTTATACAAAAAGTTTAATTGCAAAGGCAATCCAATTAGCCTTGAACAGATCTGCCTGCGAAACCTGCGAATTAACTAACAGATAATGCAGTTCCACAATAAACCACAAGGTGGAAGTGCAGTGACCCTGTGGCACATTACACTTGTGTGCTATGTGTATCTTGTGTTAAGGCAAAATAGTTAACCAATGTGGGTTTTAAACGCAGGTAAGCAACATTTTACACTATGCTTTTACTGTCCCTTGAGCTGACTATTATTTAACAATTGTGACGTGAAACATTTCTTATTAGTAGTAGGTTTATTTGAGTTGCTCACATTCACACTACATACCTCAATCACACATTTTAATACAGTTTTCTCCATAAATCTACTTTCTGTAGAATCACATATAGGCTACCTGGCTTGTGAGAGTGGTATAAGTCTGGTTAACCAAGCACCCTACAACATATGTAGGACATTAGTTCTACCATAAACTACACATACGTTTTATATATACAGGAATAAATAATTGTCCTTTATCTCAGTGCTTGTGACTGTGATCATTCAGAAGTCACCGGTACAGATGTAATAGGTCCACATCTCAAGGTCATAATTCTTTCCCCTTCTGAAATTGCCTTGTTTTTAACTATAACCTTGGTGTCACTCCATAATGCACATTCAAGCAGATCAGTTCCACGTTAAATGTCACGTAAACTGTATTTTTTCTCTGTAATCCATTTCCTTATTAACTACTTTATGTTTTCAATCATGCTAGCTTAAGGTTGTGCTGTTCCGCAAACACTGAAATAACGACACAGATTGCACCAACAACCATTTTAGGCTATACTTTTCCAGAGTGCATTCTGTTAATGCAGGTGTGTTCTCTGTGCTACAATGGGGCTTATCATCTCATCCCAACATGGGCCTGTGTTCTGCAGCCACAACAGCCCACAGTTACCAGTGTGTGCTATACCTGTCCTCTCAGCCAATAGCGCGTCATATGTGTGAGGGAGGAGCAGGTTTGTGGTACATCCCCGGTCCCAAGGCCGTCCCGGTGTGACCCGTCAGTGCCGTGCTGGCCTCGCTGTACATGGAGGGCGGCGCGGCGGCCTTCCGCGGCCAACAGGGGCAGCAGCGAGCCGCGAGCCTCCTCCACGACTCCAGGGTCTTGCCCGACCATATCCACACCCCGGAGGTGATGCCCACCACCAGGCACATGAAGTACTTGAGCATGAAGATGGCATACACGGGGCCGTGGCCCAGCCGCTGGCGCTCGCTGGGGCACGAGCAGGCCAGCGCGCGCTCCCAGCCCAGCCGGTGGTGCTGCTCGTAGACCAGGCACGCCACCACGGCCGTGGCCGGGACTGTGTAGAGCACCGTGAACAGGCCGATGCGGATCATCAGCCTCTCCAGCTTGTCCGTCTTGGTGCCGCCTTGCTTGATGATGCTGCGGATGCGGAAAAGTGAGACGAAGCCGGCCAGCAGGAACAGAGTGCCTGTGAAGAGGTAGACCACCAGGGGCGCCAGCACGAACCCTCGGAGGTTCTCCAGGCTCTGGTTGCCCACGTAGCAGATGCCGGACACGGGGTCACCGTCCACGGCTCCCAGCGCCAACACCAAGATGGACTTGGCGCTGGGGATGAGCCAGGCGGCCAGGTGGAAGTACTGGGAGTAGCTTGCGATAGCCTCGCTGCCCCACTTCATGCCGGCGGCCAGGAACCAGGTGAAGGAGAGCACCACCCACCAGATGGAGCTGGCCATTCCAAAGAAGTAGACCAGTAGGAAGGCCAGCGTGCAGAGCGCGGGGCCTGCCGTGTCGTACAGGATGTGGAGCCGCTCGTGGTCTCCGCCGCAGGCCACCCGCTCGTGCCCCGCCACCAGCCGGATGATGTAACCCAGGGAGACGAAGAGGTAGCAGGCAGAGAGGAAGATGATGGGCCGCTCGGGGTACTTAAAGCGCTCCATGTCGATGAGGAAGGTGGCCACTGTGGTCAGGGTGGAGATGAAGCACAGCACCGACCACAGACCCACCCAGAAGGCGGTGAAGGCCTGCTCATCTGCCGAGAAGTAGGGCTGGCGGCACGGCTGAGCGCAGTTGGCCAGCGGCCCCGTCTGCACCTGGCCGTACAGGGCGTGAGACTCCCTCTTGATGGGCACCAGGGGCTCCCGGCAGCGGCACTCCCGGTCGCACAGAGGAGGGTTCGGGGGTCTTGTCCTGCCTTTGGAGGTGGGCTTGGGGAAGGGGGGAGAGAGCGTCGTGGTCTCGCTGCTGTTCTGGTCCATGCATAAAATCTCGTCTCCCAGCTGGGGCAGCTGCTCGCAGCTCATTCTCTCCGGCCACTCGAAGCCATATTGGCTCATGAGAGGAGAGCAGCCGCGTTTAGCGCGCTCACACACTGAGCGGCAGGGCGGCAGGGGCTTCTTGTAATCAGGCAGGCAGATAGGAGTGTACATGCTGCACAGGAAGAACAGCAGGTCGGGTGAGCAGCGGATGCGGACCAGCGGCCAGAACTGGTGCACTTCAAGGCCCACCTCCTCCTGGGTGTCGTGGTTGAACTGGTTTGGCATGTACGTGAGATTATAACCGATGTTTTTGCACATTGGCACCGTGATCGGCTCGCACACGATGTCCTTAGAGGCGCTGTGCACGAGCAGAGACGACTGGAACATAAGTAGCGCAAGGAACCACCAGGCCAACACTGCGAACGGTACGCGCTTCACAGTGATCGCCATGGTAATGGTTAATGGTTACAGAACTTAACGTAATGAGGACAAATAGAATAATTGCCAATTCAGTGACATTTAAATGCGTCCTCGAGTCTGCACTCTCACTCAGCCTACTCTTTATGACTGCATGTCAGAAATATGAAATCCCAGAAGACCAGAATAATATCTTGTGCAGCTTGCCGCTCCTCTGTCCAATGAGTCAGACCATGAGTTTCATTCCAGATGTAAGGCGCTTTGCGTTTTCTAACTGCAAAAAAACACTACACTGTCTGATGATAAACAAAATAGTTCACCTACCACAGTACACAGCCTCTGGCATATAATGTGGTTATAGTCCGTTAATCGACCACGTATGGTATTTTTCCAATGTCAAACATTCACCCAGGTAGAGTTTTCATTAGGTAGAAAGTTCATTTCCTGTCGTCTTGCCCGTTGGTCACGAGCCAATCAATTTAACTGCTCTCTAACATTGTACCCAAGCAATTTCCTTTTTCTTTTTTCTTTTTTCTTTTGATTGACATAAAGACAAGTTGTCTGTGAGTGGGACAGACCAAAGTAAAGTATGTTTTCACAGACAAATTGCATAAAAGGAAACTGCATTCCCATAAAACAAAATACCCATTGTGCGCAAAATGTATTTTACGCACGAGTGATCCTGACGCTAAAATCCACTTGCTGTTCCTGCTTAGTGATTCAGCAAAAATAGTAAACTTCCAAATGTAAATCCATTTGTCTTTTCTTTTTTATTTGTTTCACAGCTGTCCTTTGTGCTGGCTGGGGCCACTATGGAAACACGCCAACATTTGTCTCAATATTCCATGTTCCTCTTTGCATTTCTTAAATCTCCAGTAACATTTGGTATCGCAGGATCCTAAAGAACTACACGCGCCACACATAGTGCACAAGACGTAATAACTCACTCTCCTACCAAAGTGACAGACCCCGCTCGCTGTGAGGCGCTCAGAACGCCCACATCATTTGAGAGACCGGCCCCTGGCGCGTTCGCCCATTGACCAGAGGATGTTCGGATTAGCGCTACCCCCGCCCACTCGCACTCCTGTGCCGCACCCTCTCTTCGTTATCAGCCAACGGGCGTAGAAGTTGTCCAGAATTAATGAACCCGTTTATATAGATGACAATTATTATTCTAGGCATTTTAAAAATTGCAGCAGGTTTGTGTTTTTCAGTTTTAAGATTAAGCATAGTCCCCGTTTGATGAAATGACTCGGTATTTGTAACCCTAACATATTTTCTTACTACAAAGGTATAACTGCAGTTTAGATGCTCGAGGCTATAATATCTGAGTGAAATTAGCTTTGATTTCCTAGCCTATTTTAACACTGTGATGACAACTAGCTACAGTATAATCGAAATACATGACATTATTTGCTGAATTGAGAGTGAGAGAAAATCTACTGAGGTGATGTGCTCAGGTAAAACACACGTTTTATTGCACGGACATATGGACATGAAGGTATTAACAATGGAAGTAAAACATGCATAATCATGTGGACATAAAAACGCTATGACACAATATATTTTATCAGACAGATCAGCTATATTTCTCTTTTCTCAAATGTAACATAGCATAACTGGAGAACACGTAGCGTAATAGGCCTAGGGAGTGGCACACCCTCTCTTGCAAAATAAAAATTAAACAAAATCTGTTGCTCAGAAAAACATAGGCTACTGTCAAAACAATTTACAGCAGATAGCCTATACGCAATAATACAACGCCCCCCCCCCCTCTCTCTCTCTCTCTCTCTCTCACACACTCACACACACACACACACACACGTGCGTACACTGAACAAAGGTCACAACATTCTCCAGGGTACAAAGGTCTCAAAGAGTGTATTTATGCGCACATGTGCGTTAGGAACTATTTGGTGAAGAGGGTGTGTGCGTGTGCGCGTGTGTGTGTGTGTGTGTGCCCAACCGATGTAACAGCCAAGACACGTATTTTTACGGCTTTATTAACCTGATTGCATTCTTTCAATCATGTTACCACGATAAGTGGAGTTCATTTACGCGAGACACGATGGAAAAGGTACCTAAATTGCGCACGTAGAATCAAGCCAACATGCACACAACACTTATTACTAGAGGCTATTTCTCCTTGGTGCCAGTCCTGTTTGTCTATGAGTTAGCACTGACTGAGGAAAAACAAGGAGATGTGACCTGCATTATTGGGCAATCTGGTTACCAGGGGTTACACTACAACAAAATCTCTCTCTTACACACACTCAACCAGATGAACATATATTTGCATGTGAGGTATTATATTTTATTTACAAATGGTTTCAAAAGTAGAACTGCATTTCATGTCGATATGAATGTGTTTGTATAATTTATAACAATGTTATCAGCCGGATAGGGAAAACAAAATAAACACGGCTTTCAACATTGACTTTAATCTACTATCTTGGCCTGTTTTATTGAAGTTGTAACAAATCTCTTCCACTTATCTTTTTTAACAACTCAAAATTCCTACTCACCCCCACCCCCTCTCTCTATCCCTTGCCCACTGCTCTGATTTGGGGCTGTCTAGCCTGCGTGCCCGTACAGGTGTCTGCACAATGCTTTTGTCCCACTATTCATTCAGCATCAACAATAAAGAGCTATAGGGCAACTATACACACTATGCTGATGACACACTAATTACATTTTCTGCATGTATAATTGCAAATGCATTGTCCCATTGCTCATTGTGTGTTTGTGGCTGTTCAGTTTCACTTGTTTTGTCCTCCTGTCTTTATAGTGCCTCTCTACTTATGTTATTTGTGTATTTTAATATATTATGTGTGTCATACCAGGCCCGCAAAACACATTTTAAGTGTACAAAGTGTGCCTAGTTACATTGTCATAGAGATGCTGACTTTGAAAATGGGAAAGTAATTAAAAGTTAAAAAGCTGTCCTTGAAAATAAACAGAATTAGACATTTTTTATGGCATTGTTTTTTGGGGCCACCTAGCAACAGTGAAACATTCATAAATTAGCATTTGCATTTCCTGATATAGGCAGGGCCGATAGTTTATTTAAGCCTTGAGTGGTGTTTTGTCATGGACTGACACAGTATGGTCAGATTATTTTGTCTCTGCCTGTCAGTTGTGCAACCTGACCGCTAAAAGGTTTGGAGCTAGGCGTCCTTCCCCCCTTCCGATCTAGGTCACTGGGAACACTATGGACCCTGTCAGCTTTTGTATAACGGCTTGCTAAACGTCAGGGGGGCATTATATGAGCATGTGCAAGAGTGTGGGGTAGGGGGTTGATGAGTGAATGTGGTTTGGGGGTAGACTGTGGTTGATGGCACAGAGTCAAAGACCATGCTCCTCTCTCTCCTCAGAACAGCGAAGAGCCCTGCGTTTCCCTCCCTGTTTGACCGTTGTCCACTCTCTCTCCCCGGGACCTCTTCCATTGTTTTTTGCACCCTTCCCCCTCCCCTTCGATTTTGAGGGCATGTCTGCTGCCTTGTTGTCGAGACCCTAAATGAGTCTTGACTGGCTTGCGGGCCACTGGAGAAACACAAAGGAGAGCGTTCCCCTCGCTACAGTTGAGCCATTGTGGGGACCGACAACGCACTAATTGGCGATGACAATTAAGCGCGGTCGACACTCAGGTTCAATTTGGCAACCGCTCAACATCGCAGGCAAATGAATCCTATCGCTTTAGAATTGTGTGCACACAGGAACACAATCACCCTCGCACGGAAAAATATTCAACAGAAACAGGACAGATTTGTATGTATATGGTTATTTTAAGGTAGGTTTCACATATTCTGCCCACCTCTCGGCTCCGTTCAGTTCTCAGTGAGAGATGTGAGGCCCGAGACAAGGTCATGAGCCAACTAACCACAAATGGACACATTATCTTTTGTTATGTCAGCTGACTATGTAGAGATTTGTAATTGTTTCACATTCCCGGACACAACTCCACACCCACCTCCTTGACAATAGAAGTGATAAACTCTTTCAGAGGATGTCCTTTAGTCTTTGCCTCAGAAACCGTTTGGTTGTACAGCAAATACAAACCCTGTGCCTCCATCATCACTAGGTTGGCTGGATGTGGACAGACATTGGTAAAGTTTTAAAGGTTGATGCTTGGGTATACTAATGATGAATGTTTCTTAAATGAGTAGACCTTTTTATAGGTTGAAATCAGGTGTGCTGACTGGATTTACCTGCCATTGTAATGTCAGAACGACCAAGCCAGATGAGTGACAGCTCAGAGTTCCTCAATTAATGCAACAATAAGTTTACATTTATCAAACTAAATTCTGATTAAAAAGTTAATAGCCCTACATTTCTAAACGCATTGCATGTGTGATAAAATGTTCAACATTTACTTTGAACAAGATTGTTTTTATTGGCATCAGCTGCAATCAGACAATGTTAACCAAAAGGAAAGGATGACATAAATAGAGTCCCTGTACTTGCATAAGAGTTTGGCGTTGGTGAAAAATACAAAAAACAAACAAATTCAAAATGTAAACCAAACAAAAAACAATGGGGAAAAAAAAAGTTAAGTCCAGCAAATAAGTAAAGTTAAAAACTTAATAAATATATTTCAAGTCAAATAAAACCCTAGCTACTGTACAGTATTTCATACTTCATAGGGCTCTCAACAATGTTTATTATTCTTTATATGTTATGTAGGCTTACTATGTATGCTGCCTTCTTGATCAGTCTCAATTCTAACTTAACTTTCCCTGATTAAATAAAGGATGCAATACGCCTTCCCTTCACACATCCTGTAGTAAAGAATTTGGTAATCTCATCCTGGTATTCAGAAAGGATTGATGAGGACATTTGTTAGTTTTCCCAACAGCAGTAGATATGGTAAGACGTAAAGACATTACTTAGGATAGTTTCTCAAACAAAGTGGCTTTCAACAAATTTCAAAACATATCCAGGCCATACAGAGCAATAACCTTATTAGCACAGTAAACAAACACTACATATTTCACTCCTTTCAACTTCACTATCCAGGCTGTTTGAGTAAAATGGCCATGGAAGCACAATGTCTTATAGCACATATGGTTTAGAAGTGACAGCAAGTTGAAGAGAAAAGTCGACAGGGGCCAAACACAAGCGGTGCCCACTGCATTCACGAGTCTGACATTCACTCACAGATGGCATACTGATGCTAAATATAAGTAAACAAAACATAGTACAAAAAAAAAAAAAAAACACACATTCAGAGTGCAAACAAAATAGCTAAAGTAAAAAAAAAAAAAGACAAATTCCCAGATTTTTAAAAGTAAAGCATTTTTCAAGATATAATCTAATTATAATATGCTTACACTTTTTTGGAGCAGCAGGCACACATCAGTGTAATTTGTGGTCTCACAAATTATTTCCTTCAAAAAACTAAAAAAAAAAATAAAAATAATAAACAATAAGTGACAGAAAAAGCAGTGCACATATCCCTTCTTTACCGTAGCAGAATATTTAAATATATGTAAAATATAATTGTAAGACTACAACATTATACTGTACATGCTTAATTCAACATGGCTAACAGTCAGATCTGACCATCATTTCACACAAAACCAAATATATCAAAATACACCCATGGTATTTATTCCATGTGGTTACAGTGGTTATTACAGTATCTTATTCACCTCTTACTTATAGATGTGCCCGTTATTGGGGATACACTGGAGAAGGGGGAAATACAAATAAAACATATATGCCCTCAACAGAGCTTTAACTGCTGAAACATACTAAGCCAATGAAAGGCAGGGCTACCGTGCTCCATAGAGGAACACATGAGGTTATAAAGGCCATCTAGGTTGCATAGGGCGAACACCCGAAGCTGAAGCTGCAATCTTTTCTTTCCATTCTGCACGAGTGTAGAAAGAGATATAATAGGAGGGGAAGACAACAGGCAGCGATGAAAGGAAAACACTGTTGTTATTGCCCATGTCACTGTACAGTTCAAGTAATGAAAGTCCAGGGGTTAACACAAATGTATGGGAAGTCTCAACTCACAGACATCCACTTCTCCCCCACCAAAAACAAAAAGTCAAATTCAATAATTTCCATTATTACAGTTTAAGGTAAGCAAGGATTAAAAGGAGATATGGGGAGGGGAGTTCATTTCATTTGATGCTGGAGGTTAACCCTCCCCCACCTGTGGTCTGACATCCTTTTGCACATGCATTATAGTGCAAACTATATGTGAAGGGGACAAAGACACAGGCTGAGAGAGGCCTTCCTGTGCTTTTATTTCAGTCATTTGAACCCTCACAACTCCAGTCACACATGTCCGTATAATATATCCACATGATACTGTGTAGCGATGACGCCTCACACCAGCTCTCTCTTTGTCTCTATCTCAAGGAAATACAAGAGTGTGTACTTATGAATCAGGGTTACGTAAGGGCTTACCAGAAGACCCTACAGCGGTGACAGTCAATACAGTCAATACAGTCAGGTTTAACAGATAGGAATGTCTTGAGTTGGTGCTGTCGGAGTAGACGGAGACTGTGTGGCATTGTTTAGCTGACTGTCCAGCCCCCCCCTACACATCACAATTCACGGATCACCGAGGAATTTCACTGTAGAGAAGGGGAAAAGCATCTTCTTTGTCCTCCATTGACCCCTGTGTGTGTGTGTGTGTGTGTGTGTGTGTGTGTGTGTGTGTGTGTGTGTGTGTGTGTGTGTGTGTGTGTGT
>JAODUE010000014.1:415996-434966 GCA_027564755.1 Amblyopsis hoosieri
CCCCCCCCCCCCCCCCCCCCCCCCCCCCCGAGCCCCCGACAGCCAGAGAGCCACCCAGAGCGCAGGAGGTCAGAACACTGACATGGTGCGAGCCTGCATGAGTACATTGCGTCTGGTGGCAGGGCCGTGGTCTTACTGCTCCAGGCGTTCGTTGGAGGGCGTGGGCTTGGACCAGTCCTCCTCGTCCCTGGAGTCCTCGGCCCAGCGACCGTTTCCTCCGCCGCCACCGCCGAACCCTCCGCGCTCGTACCTACGAGCACGGTTGGGGAAAGGACATCGATTTAGTCACCAGCTCGCCGATAATTACCAAAGATAATAAATAAGACAATATCCCAACAGAAAACAGATGTAAACTATTAGTTAAAAGCAGATACCGTACTGATGTACCAACATTAATATTGCGATACTCAAGCGTATCGGTGTTACGACGCTACAGGCGGCCATGTTTGCCCACCTTCCCCTGGAGCCGGTTCCTCGATCGCTGAAGAAGGCAGACTTGCCCCTGTCAGAGCGTCCGCCAAAGCTGTTGTAGGCAGCATCTCTAGGGGCCGCAGTCCAGCCGCCATCTTTGTTCTCAAAGCCGCCGATCCCTGTGGCAGGTAAAAGGGGGGGGGGGGGGTGTAGTACTGCAGATTCAAAACCTGTAACCTTTTAAACACTATAGATTTCTATAAAAATCGGTAACAGACCGATTAGCAGTCAGCCGTAGACTGCAACAGCACTACCAGAAGCTGCTGTACGCCATTTAGTTTATTTGGGTAAGAGAATTGTAATGTTGCATGTGAAAAGGTCAGATAAATATGGACTAGAGACACGGTATTTGAGGAATTACTAAAGCATAGTCATTAAAGGAGAGCTGGAGCAGGTTACGGGAGAGTTGTTCATTTCCATGTGGGCTGTAAAGCCCTTTGAGACCACAATGTGATAAAGGGCTATATAAATAAACTTGACTTAAGCGGCGTCCACAAGTAAAAAACAATTTTGTGTGTGTGTGTGTGTGTGTGTGTGTGTGTGTGTGTGTGTGTGTGTACATATACACACGTGTGTGTGTGTGTGTACATATACATACACACACATACACTGCTCGTTTGCTATACTACTTCTAGTCAAGTAGTCCTATAGAAACAGATACTTTGGTGTCTGCCCACTAAGTGTCATGGAGTTTATCACACCTAACCCTACTGTAAAACTATGGCCACCCCGTTACCACGGAAGCTGCCGTGCCCACCTCTATCATTGCGAGGGGGTCCACGCCCGCCGATGCCCCCATTCATTCGGTTGTCATGGTAACCATTCACAAATCCATTGCTGCGTCCACCATCCCAGCCAGGTGAGTCTTCATGAAGAAACAAAAAATGTATGAGTAGGTGTGTGGAGTGGCTTAGCTTAAGCACCGAATCACGGTTCCTGCCCCCCTCCACCGCGGAGTACCGGCTCAACTCCACTCGTGTGGCTTTGGGAGCCGTTCCACCGCATAGCACCAGCTGGATTCACTTTTTTTGGTCAATGTCAAGTTAGGATCGCATCTGGTTCTTTTTTGTGTGTACTCGCTTTCAAGCGAGTTTAGGCGATACTAAAATGTGACAACAATGAGACTACTACTGAATGGTCACATATTGCAAGCTGCTATTGCAGCATATTTTAATTTACCTTGTATTAAATGGCAACACCACGCAGTGATCAAATAATAGAGTTGCAGACATCCAGACAAGGCAAATTGCATAAAGTGAAGGTTGACCAGGAAGTCTTTGAACTGCCGGCCAAGCACAGCTACCCGAGGAAATTCCAATGTAGGGGTAAGCTTAAAAATAAAAACATGACACCGACCACCAATCTACGGCAGGAGGGGTTCCACCAGAACGGTAGCTGGGCCAACCAGCCAACACTGAGGGGGTACTACGCACAGTGGAAAACGAAGTAGGCTGAAACGAGTAGAGATGCTATGCAGTGGAAAGTGCAATTATTTTAATTACTAAAAAACCCTCAGTGTGCGTTTAATTTGTTGCGCTGTGAATTACAGTAAAGCCAAGCAACATTCAAGTTGAATTAGATTTAAAACAAAAGTTTGTCTATGGCAAAATTGTCAGAAGATGAGACAGTCGCTCTGAATTTCACCACGGTTAAAAACACCTGGGTTATTCACACTAGAGGGAAGTTAGAGGAAAGCAAGACAGGTGAGAAGATTGAGGCGGTCACAGGCTAAATGCAGCGGGTGGCGGGGCAGACATGGTCAAAGCCAGGGTGTTTTGGCTCAATGTTGGGAGAAGATCGGTGGATCAGTGAGGCTCAGCAAGCAGCAGACGCCCACCACTGAACCTCAGGCACAACCCGGAGGTGTGCAGCTAAACGTTGCCGGATGAAAGTATAAGTTAGCACACTGCAGTGTCTGACCCCACAGACCTTGCATAATGTCAAGCCGCGTTAGCAGCACACACATATTGGCTCACTTTTTTTTTTTCCAAGGGCAAGCTGCATAGTAAGACACTGCTTATTATTACATATTTAACTAGGCCTTAGTGGCAAAAATGCAATTCACAATTATTCAGTCATCTCTGTTCCACAAAACTCAGATTGTATAATCATATAAAGTTAGTATTACTGACCATTTCTGGACAATAAGACAGACATGCAATCAGAATGTTCAGTCAATACAAACTAAAAGCAATTCTTGTAATATATTGCCATACAACCACAGTAGATGCCAGCCAAAGCACAGATCTACAGACCCCTTCAAGCCTAACGTTTCACACGAACTAGGAATACAAAGTTGTCGGCATTGAAGACATCTCTTCAACTTGTTAAAATTACCCGTAACTTGCACCAAACAATGAAGTACAAAGAGTGCCGTCAATTGCAGACGGGGTAGTCGAACTGCAGACACTAAAACTAAAATGATACACAAGTCTGCAGCTACTGTGCTTCACTGTCACCTGTAAGGCAGGCACACCAACGGTGCAGTGCAGAATAGTCAAAAGCACCAACACCATGCACCACCGAGCTCAGCAAAATTCTAGAATTATTGCAAGAAAAAAAAATATAAGAAGGGTGTCACATGCAGGTACATAAAGTTATACCGCATTTGAATGGCCAACTGTAGGCATGGTAAAGGGCAAGCTCCTGAGAGGCCAGTCTTGGGTAACCTAAGTAAAGGTAGGGAAGCAGGCTATAAAAAGACTTAAATACCGCCCGGTGCAGTAGACGCTTTGAGATTGACTTTACACTAATAGTGCTCAGACCTAAAAGTCATCCCATCTAGGTGTACATGTATTTCGGTGTCTCTGATGACAGCCTGAACTGCCATTGTTGGAGCACTGCTAATTCCTAACATTAACGGTCCATTCAGTGAAATCCCAAGTGTAAGAAAGTCATTGCCTCGTGCTAAAAATATAAAGAGGTGCACTGCACTTCAGACCACTGCAAGCAGTTCAGCAGCAGAAGAAAGAGCAGTTAACAGCCGATCATTATTAATAAGTGATATCAATAGCTGTGATATCAATAGCCCTCTCCCCTATGCATTGGCTTTGCTGGTGTGCAAATGGCTAGTTCATGCACCTGAGAATGCAGGTTGCCCTCAGCGAAAGCAGACGGAAGGGACTTACAGAGGTTTACTGGTGCCACTGAATAACCGCACTGTCTACCAGTGGAATAAGCATTTCCTGCTGTGAAGTAAGAAAACAGCAAACATGTCAAGTGTGTAATGACAGTCTGTACCACGCTTCTAAGGATTTATTTAATCCGACAATTAAAATGATCACTTGTTTGATATACACACACACACACACACACACACACACTGATTGGAGGCCTTTAAGAAAAACGTCAATTACGTGCATGTGCTCAACACACAAACCACATGCCGCTAATGTAACATTGCCAAGAGACTAGTGGAGGTAAAAATATTCTTTCCAAACTCAGAATAACTAAAAGAAAAGTATGTTAAATAGTAGGTACTTAATTTTTTTTAAGTGTATCACTGCAGTATTATGGTGTAATCTTATCTCCTCAAACTTTCTCATCAAGTAAACTACAAATGAATTTACAGGTGAAAGTTAAGATAGCTAATACTAAAAGGAAATAAATCAATACAGACATTGGTAAATTAAAATATGTTTCGACTGCATTGGTGACAAAAGCCGGTAACTATAGCAACCACCACTAATTAATGGTGTTTGTGCAGCAATTATGTTAAAACAGAATGATTTGAATCTGATATGTACATACACACACACACACACACACACACACACACACACACAAATAAATAATTTAACCCAAAAACAGGCAAAATAGCAACTGCTCAAATTGTGAGTAGGGGTAGGTAATCAAATGCATTGGTAGATTCTTTGGGAATAACTGACAGTGCTGTCAATTGTGTATGTGAGAGAGCATGGTGTTTTTTTTATGAATAAAATATATAAATAAAAGAGGCAATGCTACTTTTTTTTAGTGAGTTGCAGCTCACTTGATATTATGAAATGATGCTCACCATTTTTGGAAGCCTCTTTGTTCCTCAAGTGAGGTGGAATGTAACGCCCTGGGTAGAAAATACATTAACACAGCATTATAGAAATGAAATTCACACAATCATAAGCTTCAGCTGAAGGTATTTTTTACGAACTTAGATAGACGGCTCTATTAAAACATTTTTGTGGAAGATTACTTACTGCCGGTACCTCCGCCCTGTCCGTCAGCAGAGTTCAAGTCTAGGACAGCAAGCTATGAGACAGGGAGAACAGAACATACGATTGTTCAGGTGACCTGGAGCATAGATTTTATTTTTTTGTGCGCTTGCCACGCGATCACACTAATGAAACATTATCAATTTACAATGATAAATGCTTTTAATTGCCCAAAAGCGACAATTTAGATGTGTAGCTTACATCACTAAGTCCCAAATGGTAACTACGATGTTACAGTATTGACGTTTGCGTACAATATTAGTCTACAAAGATTCATAATAAAATAACTATTGCCCGCTACTAAGGAAATGAGAGGAATTAAATTCCTTCATGGTTTGCGGGCAAAACGCCACCATAGAAGTCTTTGGCTTTTTTCCTGCGCCACGTTTCATGGTCCGAGGGCCTAGTAAAGCAAATGGCATACATTGTCGTGACGAAGTTGTTTCCCTGCCGCAACTCTTCTTTTCCTGTAGTCTATATCCTGACATGTTTTATTTAGTATTAAACACATTAATATTATTCGCGTGGTGTGGTTAACTGTCCTGGGAAAATGTAGTCTAGCCCAATTAAATACCGGTAACAGTTTTGAAGGAAAATAACGATTGTGGGGGAGGGGGGTTGCGAATGCCGGCTTGACACCCGGCCGGCGTCAGTGTCAGTAAACTATTTACCGTCCGTTTTATACTTACATATTTGACATTTACTATAATGTGTCGATACAATCTCACAAGTAACGATGCAATACCAAGAACTTGATTTTAAAGTCAAATTAAGTAACCCATCAACTACCTCCGCCATCACAACCGTTTCGACAGCGACATCACCCACCATTTTACCAGCATTAGCTTAGCATCAAATGCTAGCTACTTTACTGGGGAATCAAGCCGCACATGAAGCAGCCACTTTAGCACACTTTACTGTCGAATTTATGTGCGTACGAACACTTTTTGTAAGAAAACGTCGTATATTTTTAAAAAGAAACTCACCTGCTGCTCTAGACCGTGTGAATTATCGACGACCACATGACTCATAACTAAATAGAATAGTGGGGATTATTTCTGAAGAGAAAGGCTTTTCTTTGTTAGCACGATATGCTAGTAGCTTTATTACACAAAAAAAAAGAAAATAAAAAAAAACACGTATTTTACTCAACGATTAGCTCTTAACTTTGACAATAATTACTTGACGATGAATTAGATGACCGCGTCGGGGTACTAATAAATGTTCCTTTAGGGTTTCAGATATTCTTCTGAGCTGTTGTGTTCCGAATCCCTCCTAGCAGGCTTGACCGTGGTGGAATGAGAGACTGAACGTTTAAGTACCGCGAGATATCCCTACAATAAATATGTGGTTGGCCTAGTGATCTCGCGAGATCTCCATCATTAAAAAACGCTTCATGAAAAAACACTTTGCAGCAGTCACATAACTCAATCACTGTTTTAAGCATTTCTTTATTTGTTATTATGACACGATGAATGGATTAATGTTAGTGTGGACGTTACGTTACATTCATAGCTAGGTGTCGAGAAAAATCCGATAGCCTATAAAACGAGTTTCAAATGAGCTTTGACAAAATAGGACATTTTGTCCTATATACTATAAACCTATATTATGGGACCTATCCTATACAATAATATTCTTGCACATAGGAAAACTCAAACACAAGTTTGTTTTCAATTTAAGGAATAAGTAGGCCTACTGCTCCTAATTGTGTGCAAGATAATATATCTTTCCTGTATTTATCAGCTATTTTCTGCAATTTCCTCGCTTTTCCTGGATTATAGTTATTAACAGTTATCTGCTTTATATTTAACGCATCTGGCTGTACAATGCTCACGGAATATATATACTTAATCATTACACCTTTTACATACCGTACATACACCTCATATGTGCACTAATGATTACGTCGTATACATATAGGCCTATTTGCTCCACCTGCTGGGTCAAAAAATGCCGTCACAGGTTAGAGTTGTGAAAAAGTGTACAGGCCTCTTTGCGATATGAACAAATATTATAAATATGAACAAAAATGTATTTTCTTCCAAAAAAAATTATAAGTATTATTTCCTATCACTTTCCAAAATACGTTGTTTTATTTAACATAACACTAGACCACAATTGATGTAAAGAACAAAAGTATGAATAACGTAAAAAAAACATATCCTCATCCTAACGATCCAGAGAGTAATGTGCCTAAACCTATAAAGTACTACGTTACCCATAACACCCCTTGTTATTTCCCCGGAAGAAAACGTCTGGTTCTTCCTTATACTTCCTCTTTCCGTCAGCGGGGTTTAGGTAGGAAGCAATCTACCTTATTCTCTTGGCAAAATCTGGTGAAAATCATCTTTTAATGTAGTTCATCCACTCTGAGCGGTCACAAGAAAGTGTATAATAAAGGCACCGGCATAAGACCTTGTCATTAGTTTGAACGTGGATTTGTGTTTGATGGTCTAAATCTGACATTGCGCTACGTGTAGCTTTGTGATGACATGGCCTAATAAGTGTAGTGGCAGCTAACCAAACCAAGTTGTGTTTACCGTAGTTTGTTTTCTCAGTTGGGGGTTAAGACATGTCTAGATTTAAAATGAGTTTTAACTGTATCATGTCGGCTGGTTAACTATCATTTGAATACCGTACTAAAACTTACGGTATACCTTTACTGTACACGGGTGCGTTGCCTTTCTAAATGCACGCTAAATCCATGTTTGTCTTGATCTAGTAACAATGGGACGTGTGATAAGAGGACAGAGGAAAGGTGCGGGCTCTGTGTTCAAGGCCCATGTAAAGCACAGGAAAGGTGCCGCTAAACTCCGCCACATTGACTTCGCCGAGCGCCATGGTTACATCAAGGGGATTGTGAAGGTAACGCCAATGCAAAAACACCCACAACGAACTGCAGACACGCTGCATTAGTTGTGCTTGTCAACCACTCCTGTATCTTTAACATGTCGTTTTGCTAGCTTATTGTCGTCAATAGCCAGCTACTTAATTTTCTCCTGCTGTAGGCTGTCATCTGGGGTTTTGCCAACTCCACATCTCTTACACTACAGATAGTTCATTTATGTTTCTCTCTTACTGTTCTTCCATCTCCCAGGACATTATCCATGACCCTGGCCGCGGTGCTCCCCTGGCTAAAGTTGCTTTCCGGGATCCTTACCGTTTCAAGAAGAGGACTGAGCTTTTCATTGCAGCAGAAGGCATCCACACGGGACAGTTCATCTACTGTGGCAAGAAAGGTACGACTGTGCTGAACGAAGGCCATGAAGCCTGTTTCTTTGTGTTCTATGGTGGTGGCATCTTGAAGAGATTTAAGGAATCTCATTTGACGCCTGCTAGATTACATTATGATTCCACTGAACAAACATAATGTAGAATATAGTCAAATATGTAACCTCAGTTAAAATATTGAAAGACAAACAGAAGGGGATCAATCAGCCTTTACCAACAATAGACCTATATAATATAATATAATATACAGGTTTAGCCTCATATGACATTTCCTGAGCTCTTGTTTCAACTTTAAAACAACCAGTAGACTTATTTTCTTTATAAATCCTTGCGTATCCGGTTAAGTTGAGCAGTGTGAAAGAAGCGCTCTATAGCAGTACATGGATTGACCTGTCGTTTCTCCCGCAGCTCAACTGTGCATCGGTAACGTCCTGCCTGTCGGTGGCATGCCTGAGGGAACCATCATCTGCTGCTTGGAGGAAAAGCCTGGCGACAGGGGCAAGCTGGCACGCGCCTCTGGGAACTACGCCACGGTGATCTCCCACAACCCAGAGACAAAGAAGTCCAGGGTGAAGCTGCCCTCCGGCTCCAAGAAGGTTGTCGCCTCTGCCAACAGAGCAGTCGTCGGTGAGTGTTCCTGTTCTGTCCTAATTGACGTGATGGTAGTCTCAGCCTCTTCCTTCCGACAGCACTAGGTCACATGACTATCTGTGCTGAACGTCTGATGCATAGACCCTAGTCTCAGCCTCTTCCTTCCGACAGCACTAGGTCACATGACTATCTGTGCTGAACGTCTGATGCATAGACCCTAGTCTCAGCCTCTTCCTTCCATCAGCACTACGTCACATGACTATCTGTGCTGAACGTCTGATGCATAGACCCTAGTCTCAGCCTCTTCCTTCCATCAGCACTATGTCACATGACTATCTGTGCTGAACGTCTGATGCATAGACCCTAGTCTCAGCCTCTTCTGTTCATCAGCACTACGTCACATGACTATCTGTGCTGAACGTCTGATGCATAGACCCTAGTCTCAGCCTCTTCTGTTCATCAGCACTATGTCACATGACCAATTCTGTGCTGAATGTCTGATGCATACAACCCTGTAAGCTCGAGTTTTTTTCTAGCTGTTAGCATTGTCACCCGCAAGCCTGTATCTGTAATTCCGGTGCGACGCGTGCGCTGTGCTTTATCTACGTATCAAAATTTAAGTTTATATATTTTTTTAAAGTAGTAACGTAGCTTAAGATTTACATGACATGCAAATGGCAAACAGTCGTGTTGTTCAGTTTTCCGACTTAATCATCGAGCTATGCAGTTGTTTTTATGAAGGCAGTACTAATACTTTTCATTAAAGTTTATTTATATAGCCCTTAATCACATTAGTATATATTTGAAGCAAGCACCCCTTTAACCTGCTCCCCTCTTCCGTTACTTTATTTCCATGGCTCTAACAATGTCATCGTTACATCTCCACTTTGGTCATCAGCTTGCTTTGTTAGTAATTGGTTTTTATCACTGTAAACACGATTGGTTCTCTAGTATGTCTGATTAGAATGAGTTGTCGGTACCCAACAGAATTTCATTGTCTTTCCATTTGTCGAATGACCTGATGTTGTTTTTTTGCCAGGTGTCGTTGCTGGTGGTGGACGTATTGACAAGCCCATCCTGAAGGCTGGTCGTGCTTACCACAAGTACAAAGCCAAGAGGAATTGCTGGCCTCGTGTCCGTGGTGTGGCCATGAACGTAAGTTTACAACCCCTACCAAACCCCCCCTCAATAGATTGTTTTGCCTTATCCCATCATACTGCTTGTAAGCAAAGAGTAGCCGAAAATTAGGGTAGCAAGGCTAGAAGCTACCACCCGTGGCTGTGGGTTTTGGCTGCACTGAGAACGACGGCCTTATATTTTGTGCACACAACTAGGAATAGATTTCTCTGGCTAGAGGCCAGAGTACAAAACTGATTTATAGGTGTTCATAAAGGGTTTTCTTTTTCCTTTTTACTCAAATTACTCGATTTATCTTAAAGCCAATAACCATCTGCAGTCCCTGAGCAAGTTTACATGTTTATTTTTATCAGCGGCGCCACACATTAGCATTGCTATGACATTTGATTGCTTACAGTATTACAATATATCGAATCGTGGCACCTGTAGCATACTGCCAGACACTAGCCAATACAAAGCCCTAATCCTCGGGTATCTGCCAGAATCAAAATGACTCTCAAACTATCACCCAGAGCAGATGGTCAGTGACTCACTGATAGCAGACTGATGTCTAACAAATGACACTAAAGGTATACCTTAAATACGACCTACAGCACCTTAAAGGCAGGGTAAGTCGTTCTCAAACGCTTGCTAACTTCGAGCACAAATCCAAACAATACCCCTCCGCAGCGCCCCCCCCCCCACAAGGCTTTGTTGTTGTGAGCAGTGTTCGCCCCTTTGGTTTTCCTATTCACGGTGCCAGGGCTGGGTAGAAGTATCAAATGTATTGGCTTACAATTAGCTTGCAGTAGCTGACTCTACCTTTTGTAATGTTTAAGGGGGCAGGGTGGTCTAGTGGTCTGGGTGTTGGGCTCCCAGCCGGAAGGTTGTGGGTTCAAACCCCCGTGTTGACCTACCATAAGCATCCTTGAGCAAGATTCCTAACCATTTAACGTTAAATAGTGTGTATGTATATAGGACCTTTTAACAATTGCTCCCCACCAATGAGGACTAATGGTGAAAGCTCAAACTGAATGCTTACTGGTCCCTTTCCCCTTCCCTGCAGCCGGTTGAGCATCCCTTCGGTGGTGGTAACCATCAGCACATCGGTAAGCCCTCGACTATTAGGAGGGACGCACCAGCTGGACGCAAGGTCGGTCTCATCGCTGCCCGTCGTACAGGCAGACTGCGCGGAACAAAGACCGTCCAGGAGAAGGAGAACTAAATCTGCGTGTCTTGATAATAAAATGTTCCAAAAGAATCTGATCTGTGTTTGGCCTCGTTAATATGTCAAACACGCACCTCAAAGTGAGATGTAAATATGAGAATTTGCTTCAAATGAAATCCGTTAAAAACGAAAATATCCAATGAGGGGCAGTTGTGTGGATGAAAATTCCTTGAGTCGGAGGGGGTATGTTTGATAGACATAAAACATATTTGCTGTCTATTTCATTAAATGGATGGTTTTACACAATTTTACTGCCTATGTGAGGAACATTGTGCTCTGTGACCCAGATTGAATGAAAGTACAGTTGCATAATAAATGTTAAGCAAATATCTGCTGAAACATGTTGCAGACATATCAGCAATGCAGACTATTCAAGAAAATATTTTATGAGAAGATAATGGTTTGTGGCTTGCAAAAAATATTTTGTGATTGTCCTTATTTTTTATTACAGGCACATATTTTGTATTTTAAATTTCAGCCTATATTAAATATGGGTATATATTTTCAAAATAGTCATATATTGCTGCCTTTCTTGTTTCTCTGCCTGTGGACATAAAGTCAAAATCTAGTTAAGTTTATAATCACTTCATTATTTACAGAGCACATCTGTCCACATGCAGTATTTTGGGTAGTATCCAAATATAATAAAAATAAACACGTTTTGCAGGAAGATATTTTTATAAAACACATAGACATATCAAATATAGTTAGAAGAAAAAAGAAACATGGTTATGCCTTGTTCTACCTCAGGTGGAGGCATCTCAACTTTTGAGGGCTTCAGTTCCTCTACTATACCTGAATATGGTTGCATGTACATCTCTTTAGGACCACAGTGTACCCATCATCTGATGACTACCCCCAGCAGGACAATGCACCATGTTAAAGCTCAAATAGTCTCAAACCAATTTCTGGAACATGACCATGGGTTCACTTGTACTCTAGTCACCAGAAGCCTCATGTATCAACAATTGCGCATCTTACTAAAATATGCCGTACTCACAAAACTCGAAAAGTGCGTATACGCACACAAATATTTAGATGTATGAAACCATGCGTACGCCAGGTCCTGCGCATCTTCCCTTCATACGTCCAAATAAACGTATTTTAGCGTACAGCCGTTGACCCCGCCTCCTCCCATAAATGACTGCGAACGATAATAGTGCGTCCCCTCATGCGTTATCCGCAATAAATCAGCAATAAAAGAAAGTACGGAGTGGCAAATGACTACAGCAGTCAATGTATCGGGTTCCGAGAACCGTAACACGTCAGACACTAAAGAAATAGTTGGATATCAAAGTCGATAAAGAGAAGAGTTTAAAGTGTGGCAGCTAAACTCACATGAAGAAAGGATGGCTGTAATCATAGAAACCCATTGTCAATACTATGTAAATACCATGAAAGAGATAAAAAGGATATACAATAATGAAATTGGATAATAAACATAAGTGATGGATTAGAACTGGTTAAAAAGTATATGCCGGTGATCCGTGCGTAATTTCCAGTGAATTTTACAGTGAGTAAAATATTTATTCTATGGGAATTAAACCTGGTTGCGCATAATGGCGATATAGGCATACAATGACCCGCCAGTTTAACGTTGTGTAGTAGCCTTACATAAAGTAAATCACAATCTCCAACACTTCAAGAACGCTCTATTGAGTTATAGAGATCCATTTGGCTTGTTGCTAAAGCCTTCGTTTTGTAATACGCGAGAGCGGGGTTTTTTGTAATCCTGGGGTTCGCCTCCCGATGGGGACGGAATCTGTCACGTATATTTATTAGGTTAAATTGATTTTTCATTAATTTGACACACGTTTAACATACTTTATGTTTCTTATATAAATATACCTGTTGTTGATAGCATTTTACGTTTGGGTTTTGGCTTTTCTGATGTTAAACCTCATTATGCTATGATCTAATGTATGTTGTGGTCATCGGATATGTTTTTTTTTTCCATTGACAACGCTATGTTGCCTTATAGTAACTGGAGGGGACATATTTGGTGTGGTTTTGTGCTTTCCAGTTAGAAATCGCCACGTTGGAGCCAGACTTGACTTTGCGGAGCACTCCGCACACTCTCACGTCACGTTCACTTTGATACATCACACTTTGTGCGTGAAAACCAGCGTACGCAATGTTGATAAATGAGGCCTCAAATCTCCAATCCAATAGAGCACCTTTGGGATGTGGTGGAACTAGATTTGCATCATGGATGTGCAACCAACAAAGCTGAAGTAACCGCTGATGTCTGTCAACTGCTGCTGTCAATATGGACCAACATATTGACATGGCGTTTTCCAACACCTTGTTGAAAGTATGCCACAAGAATTAAGGGTCCAACCAGGTACTAGCAAGGTGTACCTAATAAAGTGGCCAGTGAGTATTTTTGTTAAACTGGCAGTCAGGCACACAGTACAGGTTTATAGTATATTTACAACCAATTTGTTAATTTAGCAGTACCTTTATCCAAAGTACATTAACAAGAATCATGTAGTGGCATCTTGGTCAAGTATACTTAACTCGAGAATACTGGAGCAACTAACTAGAGTGTCCTGCATCTGCCTCTTGAAAAACTACTTTTAAAATATTTGAGCAGAAGCCAGAAGGCTTAAACACACTGGCGGATGTGATTAGAGTTATCACAAAACACCAGATGAAGCCTCTAGGATCCTGAGAACACATGGAATGCACTTTTAATACCAAATATACTCAATAGTATACATTATGCTTCATTGGTAATGACATGTACAAGTGTATTCTGAGGCCAAACCACCCAAGGAATATCAAATCAGCACACAGACTTGCAAACAGTGTAATATAATGCAAATCATATTTAAAATTACACATACAGGACAAATGTATTATGGCAATGAACTGATAACATGAACTGTACTGGAATTCTGTTATGAAATTGCATTGTGCCAGTGATCTGTTAACATGAGCACAAATGACACACAGTCAAGATTCCATGTTCTTTATTTGCTAAGGGCGCAATGCTTTTTGTTATATTTCTGTGCACAAAAAACCTCACAAAGTGAAAGTTCACATCGCGACTGTAGCTCCAGAATTCAACGTCACACCATGGCCAAAACAAAAGTCGGCAAAAACAGGGCGCAGAACTCTGTACAGTCAATATCTTCTTTAAAAATAACACAAGGACAAAAATGTTCCTCTTAAATCAAATTCTATTTTTTTTTTGTGAAATACAACAAAATAAATTCTATAAAATAAGAGCAAAATATTTAAATATAATACGGTGGGCAGAATATTTTCATTTGCAGGAGTATTTGGTATGTTTTAGACAGAAAACAAAAAATACACGCATTCAAGTTACCAATTAAATACAGTATTTACTGATGTTTACCTTTTACTCCTACCAAATTACACTTTAGCTCAAGATGCAACATGACTAACCAGCCACTTTTCTTATGGTAAAACCCTAGTGTGGAAGCTGTTGTCCAGAGGGAGAGGCCTTGCAAACCTCTACCCAGGACCAGTCACCTTACCTGGGCAGAAGCCTGGACACCACCCCGCCCCTTCCCCTGGCAGAAAGAAAGCCAAAGGGCAGTGTCTGTCTAAAACTATGCTCTATTGAACAGAGAGCGAGAAAGCAAACCACACAGTCTATAATACACCAGGTAACCCAGTGCAACGCTTCTGTTGCATATTATGTGTTTCAGTTTCATTCAATGAAAGCTAAGCTGTCTAGCCCACCAAAACTGACTGCCGAATGTGAAGTTGGAGGATTATAATAATGTGCAATTGAAAAGCCACTTATTCATACATTGGTTCAAAATATCGCCCTCAATGTACAAGGGTAGAAGAGTAAAAAATAAAAAAAAAATAAACTAAGGGCATGGTATACCCCCCCCCCACCCCTGTAGAACAGCCGTAGGTTCATATGATCACAAGTCTTCCCTTGGGCTACACTATTCTGGTGAGAAGCCATGCTAAATGTTACAGCATATTAACTAGAGCTTCGAAAGGATTTAATTAATTTCCAGAACAAACCGAAAAAGAAAAAGAAAAAAAAAAAGGCAATGAGTTTCAGAACAAATGTTGCATCACTGCGTTTTCACATCAACCAAAACACCATAAAAGTTCACCCAACCATTTCTCATCTCACACTAAAACCAACCACAGCATGTGAGTTGATTTGGCATGGGTCATAAGGTGGCCAAGGACCTTAAGAATAATAATATAATTATGATAATAACAATGCGTCCTCCTACAGTTGAATGACCAGTAACCGTCCGCTGGCAGACCAAACCTCACTGCTGAGCATGGGTGATAAAACAAATAGGAGTTTGTCTTCTTACAGAGTTTTTTTTTTGTTTATTTTATTTTTTATTTATTTATAGTATCCATTTTGTTTTCCATCAGATCTCCCAACAGCAAAACAGACACCGTTATGCTACAGGGGGAATTTAAACAGTCAAAAACATGAACATACTATGTACACCTTATCATCGGAGACAAGCGCGTCAGCATCGTCAGGTCGGGGAAACACTGCCACCACTCCCCTGTCTCTGCAACCACCGGCAGACCCCAGTCAGGGGCGGGCAGACAGGCAGCCCCAGGCCAGACTAGAGCCCCTCCCCAGGCTAATGAAGGGCGGGCGGGTGGGTTTTGAAGGAGGGGTGGACACTCAGGAGTGGCCTGGAGAAGGGCTGGCCTGCCCTGCCCCGCCCCGGGGCCAGAGAGAGTGAGAGAGCGTCCCAATAAAAGCCCAGTGGACAGGGGGACGGGATGAGGGAGAGCAGGACGATGGCGTCTCGAGGCACAGCGGGGGAGGAGGGGGAGGGGAGGAGGGAAGAGGAGGGGCGGTGACAGAGTTACTCCTTAGGCGGGGCAGGTGCCGGGGCGGCGCTGGGGGCGACCGGAGTGACCTCCTCCGTGCTCTCCCAGTTCTCTTGTGCTCGCGGGCCCGGCCCAGGAGCGGGGCCCGGGCCCGGGGTGAAGGCGGGGGCGGGCGTGGCGGGTGTGGGGGAGGTTGTGGCGGTGGTTGTAGCGGTGACGGCGGTGGCGGTGCCGCCGCCGCCTGTCGTCTGGGCCGGGCCTGGGGTAGGGGCTGAGGCGGGGCTGGGGCGCTGGGGGTTGTTCATGTGCTGCGCGGCGGGCCCCGTGTACGGCTGCCCGTGAGGGTGGTTGTTCTGCGTGGGAGGAGACGGGGTCAGAGGTCAGAGAGCAGTGCCACTACACAGTCAGAGCACCGCTGGCGCCTTACAAGCTGCAGGAGCTCAGTTAACATTTCTCCGGCGGTCAAACACGGGCTCTCGGGAGTGGGGGGGGGTGATGTCAAATCAAACTGCAATCTGGTTTTGAGACACGTGTGTGTGTGTGTGTGTGTGTGTGTGTGTGTGTGGGTGCGCGCCTACCTGATGGAAGTGGGTGCTCCCCGGAGAATGGGAGTAGAGGGAAGTGTCCTCGGGTGGAGAGGAGTCCTGATCGTCGGGTGCCTCCTGGTCATCGGGCTCCTGGGAAATGATGCAGACGCGTGTGGGCGTTACTTTCCACAGCAGCAGCACATTAGACGTTGGTCTTGACCAGACAGCTGGGTTATGCCAGGGACGTCTCAGCGCTTAAGGCATACGCCGCGGTGTGTGTGTGTGTGTGTGTGTGTGTGTGTGCGCGCGCGCCACAACAACGATGCAACGTTGAACACTCAGGCCCCGATCACACGGAGACGGGTTGCTAGACATGCGTCGCTAACCAAACCATTGTTTTGCTATGGTACGGGGTGCCTGGCATGCGCTCTCTTCTGCTGTTTTTCAGACGCGCATGAAAGCTCAAACACTCCACAACTGTTCAGCGCAAGGCTCGTCACCATAACAGCTGGCCCAGGCAGCAGCTCCCCTTGGCACATCTGTGTGTGATCGGGGCTTTATCAAAGCACTTCAGCAACGCGTCTGTGTGATTGGGGCCTCTTTTATTCAAGAGCTGGAGGTCCAGTGCACTCGTTTACTGTGCAAAGAGGGCCAACTACTGCATACCCGTTAACATGTCTGTCATGTATACACAATGTGTTGTCATGTTGACAGGTTCCAACATCTAGCAATCACCACAACATGACAAAGACAAATGGAAAAGATTTGGCAGGCCCGCAGCAATCATTTGTACACCGTGTCAACACAGGAGTGGTTTTACATCAACACTAGTACACACTATTCTTGTGTCGTTCTTAACACACTCCTGTGTGTAATCGATTACGTGCGATGACTTGGAAACATTTCCAATTGCATTCAGCGAAACACTTGAATTGATATACTTCATGAATTGATCAAGACAAATGGGCTTCAATCAATACAACTGTAGAAATGTGTCAGGCGTAAAATGATGTTGATGTTGCAGTGTGTGCATGAAGAGAGGCTCAAGCTTCAGCAAATCAACAGCGCATCAAAGCGAGTTACGACACCATGCTACTGCTAGAACAGCAGCAGAGCAGAGTTGTGTATTATTTATTAGTCACACTGTGCATGCCTACTCTCACCTCACCAATAGCTGTCACTACTGTAAGACTATAGTCAAGGCTTAGAGTTTTCGATCAGGTGTGTATGTGGCAGACTACACCGCAGTTGGTTTGCTTTGGGGAAGCAGAACAAGCAGCTCTGGGTGTGTGGTTGTGTCTGTGATGGAGGCCTGGCTGGTGTCTGTGATGGAGGCCTGGCTGGTGTCTGTGATGGAGGCCTGCATGCTAGCTGGTGTATTGTTGCCTGCTTGAGGCTAACCACTTGGGCTGGGCAGCAGGACAGGAGTGAGAACAACGCCCTGCTCACCGCGTGCAGCTGCGAAACATGACTTCTTATGCCACCGCAAGGCAAGGATTGACCTTTGCCCCAAAACATATACACCTGTGCGCCAGTCTGTCTGTCTCTAGCTGTCTTGTCTGTCTGTCTGTCCTACAGCTGCGCTAGTGGACGAGATGCCCTGCGGACACCAAGAGACGGAGGACGGCGACAGTGGCAGAGCGAGCTGAGTCTTACAGTGGGCTGCTGCTGTCTTGTCCCTTCCCCAGGCAAAAGCTGCTGTGGCGAGGAGGATTTCGGCATCGTGGGGTCTTCTTCAGACGCCACCTCGTGCTTCGTTAAGTGACACTATTTTGAAACGGCAGTTAATAACGCATATTGACACAAGCGTCAATACATCCTGTGGCTCGTTTGTGTCTCGTTATAGCAGTCTCAATTTGTCACTTTAGTTTTAAACACATTCTCAGTTAGGATCTAAATCAACACACTAGATTTACAACTTATTCAGCAATGCAGAAAATATTGTCAACAAAAATAAGGGAAAATTTAAATACAAAAAGTCATAAATTGTATACATCTGAAGGGAGGGGGGGGGGGGGATATACCAGAAAGATGATGGTCGAAAACTCAAAAGCCCTACCTATAGTAACATCCTATCAATACATGTACATACGGACACAGAACATCTTTCTGGCATCTAACAGAAACAACCCAGCTGTGTAATACTCCAACGCCCTTAAATATAAAGAAAATCTCTACAGCGAGTGGGAAGAAAGAAAAGAAAAGATGTTTTAGCAGAGATGTCTGACAAAATATGAGGAAAAGCATGCCACTCTACACGGTGTGCACACTATGTAAAATACATGCTAAAAGCTGGTGTGTGGTTAAAAGTGGAGCTTCACCACCAAATAACAAGCAGCACCGTGCATAATGGTGACAGAGGCCTGTGCGCGAGCGTGCATGTTCACGTGCGCGCACGTGTGTGTGTGTGTGTGTACGTGCTGCCAGAGGCATTACCTCCTCGGGACAGAGTTCACAGGCCTTAGCCAGCGTCATGCGAGCGCTGTGCGAGCGCTCCAGGAAGTAGCCGTTGGACGTCTCGTTGCTCTGCACCGGGGGCGACCAGTTGTTGTAGGTGTACTGGGGGTTCCCCGTGTACGGCCTGCGCTCCAGCTCGTCCCCCAGCCACTCCACAGCCCACGTCCACTTACGCTTCAGGTCACCGTTGCTCTGGAGACACACGGGACCACAGATGTTTATACAGAGGAGACAGACCGCTTAGAAGGTCCTCAATAGAACTCTATGGGAGAAGCACCAGATACATTATATAGAGGAGACAGACCACTTAGAGAGTCCTCAATAGAACTCTATGGGAG
>JAODUE010000014.1:456326-471460 GCA_027564755.1 Amblyopsis hoosieri
ATGAACTTGTAACACTGGCTAAAAGGCCTGCAACACACACACACACGTTATTAGACCAATGAACTTGTAACACTGGCCAAAAGGCCTGCAACACACACACACACACACACACACACACGTTATTAGACCAATGAACTTGTAACACTGGCCAAAAGGCCTGCAACACACACACATTATTAGACCAATGAACTTGTAACACTGGCTAAAAGGCCTGCAACACACACACACACGTTATTAGACCAATGAACTTGTAACACTGGCTAAAAGGCCTGCAACACACACACACACACACACACACACACACACGCACGCTATTAGACTAATGAACTCGTAACACTGGCTAAAAGGCCTGCAACACACACACACACACACGCTATTAGACCAATGAACTTGTAACACTGGCCAAAAGGCCTGCAACACACACACACACACACGCACGCTATTAGACTAATGAACTCGCAACACTGGCTAAAAGGCCTGCAACACACACACACACACACGCTATTAGACCAATGAACTTGTAACACTGGCTAAAAGGCCTGCAACACACACACACGCCATCAGACCAATGAACTCGTAGCACTGGTCAAAGGCCTGCAACACGCACAACAACAGACACCAGCACCATTACACAGCGAGCACTCTGCTCTTCTCTAAAGCACGTCTACATTGTGTTTGTGTATAATATTGCATATGGCAGCATCTAATGGTCTCACTTGATAAGTGCAGCGATGATCTGGACGTTCAGTGCTTGGCCACTCATGAAGCGATCGTGCAGCATTTGAAACCCGTCTAATGTGCCAAATTTATTTATTAGGTCCACCAACCATCCCTGTGAGTTGGGGAATAAAGAAAGCATTTAAGGATAAAAAAAAAAAAACATTTAGGAAGCAGCTATGAGGAATGAGCTATGAGGCAGAATAAATAACGTTTCCCAGAGTAAAGACAAGATAACCCATGAACCTGGTTGTGAATATAATTTTGTGCAAAAAAAAAAAAAAGAGAAAAAAATAAAATACATATCCCAAAGTGAATTTATATATGGGGGAGGATTCAGGTTATTTGATAAATATATTACATTTACATAAAAAACATTTGTTTCAATGGATTAAACATTATATAAAGGCCCTGAACTGCAATTTGCGGAAGTGGTCGGTGAGCACTAAGGCAGGGAGATAATCAGATGTGAGACAGGGACACTTGTAGTAGACACACTGACGTCAGTCCACAAGATCATCATAATCATCAGTACTGTCAAATGTTCTACTAAAGCTAGAAAATACTGACATCAGGCGGGCAGTAACTAGAACAGAACTGGAGTAACTAGATGCACATTGGAGCCCTTGGTGGTTTCTGGACCGATGCCAAGCAAGGCAGACAGACGGCATTGCTGCAGCACAGTTCATATTGACCCCATGCCTAAGCTGCAATCACCACACTCGCATTGTCAAAACTCCTATTTACACATACAGCACTCTGACATGAGCCCAACGCGTTCGTTTTGCGAATTCCCATTAGATTTTCATACTTCCCATCAATGCAGGGCATGTGGAAACGAAGGAAAAAGAGCCATTCTTTCCCCGTTGCATAGCTATGGCATGTCTATGGCAACAGCACAAGAATGAATAGGCTGTGAGTATCCAGAGACAATACGTCTTTATGTTCTAAATTGACTGACTGGAGATGTTTTTAAAGAATAAGCATTTACAAACAAAACATCTCAAATAAAAAGAGCACAAATTAATGAAATGATATTGAAATTGAAAAGAAAAGGACAATAATGACAGTATATTACAAGGGTAAAAGCCACCAAATTGGAAGGAGAGAGGAAACAGGAGTAACTGGTCAAAATAAGTATTACCCAGAGGTGCACTGTTTAATGAGGGGAAGGGGGAATCACACCAGCTGTGACGGCTGCCTACCTTCGGCGAGCGAGGGTCCGGAGGGCGGGCGTAGAGCTCGTCGTCGGCTGGCTGAGCCCCGGCCGGGACGGTCTCGGAGGGCCGCGTGCCGTTGTAGATGTGGAACTTGCAGTGGGGGTTGGTTGCCATGGCCAGCAGCTCCAGCAGGGGGAACCAGTCCTGGGAGAGCTTGGCCACACAAAGCTCCACCAACCGGTGTGTGTTGTTGATGATGCACCTCTGGAGGAGGAAGGGAATGCCACAACATTCATTCTGACAGCACCCACTCTCTCTGCACACCTACCGATGCAGAGCTGGCTCTAGGCTTGAAGCAGCCGTGACGTGTGGCGAAGGGTGGTACTGCAGCCGGAAGAACCAACTGCAATACACACCACATTCATAAATTCGTTATCGTTTTACTGCTCTGCAAATTTTTTTCCTCAGGTGCCACACTTGGTTCATATGGTGCTACTGCTTCAGAATATTCTTTTGGTGTTTATGTACATATATCTTTTGTAACAATGTCAATAATTATATATATATTAATTATTTTATTCTGCACTACACCGCACATGCACGAGGCTTGAGGTCGGGAACTCCAGTGTCGCAGGTTGCAACGTAATCTTCTGTTTGTACTGCACATGCGGCAAAACGGCCACTTTGCCAATATGGTGATGCTCCTAATTAGAATCTCGTGCTTCACTGCGACAATGAGCAAATTCTCTTCCCTGTGTCTATCTATTATTAATAATATGTTTCATACCCTTTAGGGTAGCATTTCACTGCTAAATCCCAACAGTAAAAAGGTATCTATCAGTCTATCAGTGACATGCAGTGTGTGTTTGTGACAATATGTGATACCTGTATATTCATTATTTCCTTTTTTACTGCTGCACAACTAAGTGCCTCTCTGGGGACAAATAAACCCACTTGATGATACTAGCTCATGTTTATCTAGTGACTCTTCGACTGTGGGTTATAGAAGAACAACAACGATTATATATATTTGTAATCGACTAATCAAGTGATTATATTTGATTAATCGACTAAGCTAACAACTTACCAATCTAATAAAATATTTTAAAATTACATTTATATTAAATTATAGCACTACAGAGATAGCTAACATTATGTTACTTTAAGTTTAGGAGCAGGTAACCGCTAACCAGATTTAGTATTTTGCATCAGTAGTGGCTAGAGATGAAAAGCTATGAAAATTTCATATCGTGATTATAGTGACCAAAATGATCACGGTTAATGGTATTGTAAAAACGAATTTAATTAAGAAAAAAAAAGACTGGTTCATGTTGGACGCTGTCACGCTGGTAAGCTATTTACTGTGAGTTGTTCAACGCGGTAATCAAACATATTTTAATGATAATTAATATTTGGAACGGTAATACTAATCTTCTGGAATTTTACCGTTGTTTATCGTGAAACCGGTTACATCCCTAGTAGTGGCAGAAAAATGTTAAAACGTACTTGTAACATTGGCAGGATGAATTATCGAATTATAATAAAAACACCTTTTAGTTACTAAAGGCACAGGATATAAGGCTATGCGTCCATTGAAAGAGTTGAAGACAAATAGACACATTTACAAATATAAGCAGCATGTTGCCCTCCTCAAAGATTTTTCCGAAAGAAATCCCTTTGAGGGGTAGGGTTTGGTTCTGAAACCAAACCCTACTGTGACTATAGCACGCAGAAAATATGTAGTCCAACAATAAACAACCAAACACAATTAGTCAAGTATTCCAGCAAGTCAAATGGAACAACTGTAACAGAGCATTTCTCCAAGCTTACGTTTCAGTGAATTTGTGCTCCACAGATCTGGAAGAACCAGATAGCGGTAACCAAATAAGGTGCTGACTGTGTTTTCCAGGGGGGGGGGGTTGGGACAGGGGGTGTAAGGCTTGTGGCTTCAAACATATAGCTTTACAACTATCTGCTTACATCGCTAAACATTTCTTTCGGCGACTAATGAAATGCAACACAACTAACTTGGTTCATTCTTGTATAATACCGGGACACATTTGAACAGCTCCACTGATATTTATACAAAACCACATCTGGCTAACCTCTTTATGGCGATGAAAAGGTCCAACCTTCACTAAACTTTGGATTTCACTTTGGGTGAAAAGATCATTAGTCACCCCTGGCCATACCTCTTCCCCCTCACCTTTGAGAGCATCAAACCCAGAATCCAAATCGCAGACTAACATGTCACATCAGCTGAGGCAGAAGACCGGGGCACAAGACACAAGTCAATGTGATCGATGCTGATTTGTTTTATGAGTTTTAGTTTGCCTTAATAAACTGTGCATATTTTAGAGATTACGAAAGGGGTCGATTTCCTCCATTTAATGCCTGGAGACATGCCATCTGTCAATCAAACAGAATGTATTTAACCTTAAACATTACACTTTGGTCCCTTTCTGACATAACCTATTACTATAAATCTTGTTTTAAGATAAATTGTAAAATCTTTTTTGTACTATGCAATTTCAAAGACTTTTTGTCTGAGATACTAAATCAAAATGGACTTTATCTGAGGGTGACAACGTGTGTTTCTGCAGGAAGCACGCCATGATGCTAAAAGGCAGAAGACTCACGTGAATCTCAAACTTCCAGCCACTGACTGCCTCGTCTGTCAGGATCTTTGTGAAGGAGATGGTCAGACCATCTCGGAAAAACCTCTGACACGCTTCACACTTGACGTCCAGTCCTGGGAATAAAACCAAAACAATAAAACACAGCTATGGATTGGATGATATAAGAGTGTCTTGTGGTGTATTTCCATTATCAGGATAATCGTGACTATTCTTATGAGACGGTAAAAGCTTTCAAATACATTAGTGTCAACTGAACATTAATTATGACAATCAGTGTGTCAGTGATAAGCCCCATCACTGCTTTCTATCAGTGTGTGTGAATGACATGTCCCCAGTTGCTTCTTTTGATGACTCATTTCAGTCTACTCTTGGATCTAGCTAAATAACGTAATGAGGCAGGATAAAAGCAGAGCATTTAGGAGCACTTGTGTTATTTGCAACACAGATTATCATGAAAGGAAATACAGCCCAACATTATTTATCCATCCGTACCTTTTTTACTAAGATCTATAGCAGCTTCAAGGAGGACTTCCAACTCTCCCTTGGGTAAAACTGGAACAACCCAGCGGGGCCTGAGACACAAAACGCCCACAAACATGTAAAAAAAACATGTGCTCGTATGCAGGACATGCATAATTTAAAGACGTGTGTAAATAACAACAAAAAACGTGCTTGTATGGAGGACATGCATTATTAGAGACGTGTGTGTGTAAATAACAACATCAGATTCCATTTTAAAGCATGTTTCTCAGCCTCACTGTACAAGAAATTAAACAGACCTACTACTACAATAAACCCAAACCTGTTGATCATGTCGTCCAGCTTGGCCAGGTCAGTGTGAGGGAACGCTGGCTCCTCCTCGTCCAGCTGAGGTGGGCCGTCGCCCTGCGCCTGCTCGTCCGGCGGGCTCACGGGAGAGTTCTCGTTGGACGAGTTGGGAGACGATGTCTGCAGGAACCACAGGCGCTCGGCGTGAGAAAACGCTTTGAGGTAGCATGTTGTTGAATGTGGTCACATGACCATACTTAAAACGGACTGCGTTTACATTGCCCTTTATCTAAATGCTGATTTGCCCCCCCCCCCCAAAACAAAGCGCTGCTCATGATTGCCTCACCCATTCACACACACCGATGGCGGTGTGAGCCATGCAATGGCGCCATCCAACCACCGGGAGCAGTTAGAGCTAGGTGTCTTACTCAGGGATACTCTTGACACTTAGTCAGGTGTTAGAAGGGTTGGAACCAGCGACTTCTAGATCACCTGTCGCCCTGCTCTACCCACTGTGACAATAAGGGGGAGGGTCAAAAATACAAAAAATGCTTTCAGCCGATGTGACACTTCTAATATGTGTATGGTCCGCTGTGACATTAACTGTGTGTGCGCGTGCGTGCATAAAAAGGAGAGGAGAGGCAGGTGTCGACTGAGAAATACCATTAAATAAAAGCCACTGCATAAACCCTAGTGTTACTTGACAGCAAAGTATTATTCATTTCCCTCCCCATTTTGCCAGAGGGGATTGAGACTGCACAACACCGTTTGTGTGTGTGTGTGTGTGTGTGTGTGTGTGTGTGTGTGTGTGTGTGTGGGCTGACGGATGTTGGGGTGCTGTCAATGGAACTATTGGATGGAAGGGGATTGAGAAAACGCAGGGAAAAACAAAGATAGCTCACTGTGTGTGTGTGTGTGTGTGTGTGTGTGTGTTAAGCCCCGGTGAAGAAGATCTGTCCCTGATTCGTTCCGAGTTAATGCCTGTGTATGAGCAATGATGGTGGTGTCCACAGCTGTATGTGTGAAGGGGGAGAGAGAGAATAACTTGAGAAGTGTGGGGGTGTGTGGAGAAGGATGCTTCTGCTTGGCTGACCTACATAGGGAGCTTTCCTCTCACATCTCAGCGCTGCTCATCTCCAGCAGTGGCACGCACGCACGCACACGCACGCACGCACGCACGCACGCACGCACGCACGCACACGCACACACACGCACACACACACACACACACACACCCCTTTATCTATCCCTCAAGAGGCTCTGTTCATTGATGCCTCGCCTTCTCTCTCTCCATTTCCTCTCTTGCCCTCCCTGTTTCCCCTCACTGGGCATCTGTGTGACTAGGCAGGAGCAATGGAGGAGGAGCGTCTGTGTGACTAGCAGGGCTGAACGGTTTTTGAAAAAAATAAAATAGCGAAATTTTCAATATTTAAGTTCAATATTTATGTAACATTTAAAACATGTTATGGAGCATTACCACATGAGATGGCATCAAATTATTAACCGCTCTATAGTCAAATGAAAAGATGACAGCATAAAGATACAGGATTCATTTCTTTAAGCATTGACTTACTGCATTTTAAGACATGCGACAACAGTCTGTGCACATTGGCAATTTTAGACTATTTTTTAGATGTGCTCAAGCACACCTAAATTGCATTTCAGCATCCCTAAAATAAATATTATTTTCTGAAGTAATTTTAGCCAATGTTAAATGTAAAGCTCTCTAAAGTTACATTTTCAAACTTGGCTTGCCTGTTAGAGATTGAACAAACAAATACAGGTATAAACATAGCCTGTTAAATTAGTGATTTAGCAGGCACTCTCGTGTATTCTCATTAGCCCCCCCCCCCCCATGTTTGATCCTAGAACCTCCCCTGTGGACGCATCCTGCTGGAACTATAGTTCCACTGTTCCAGTATCTGTGCACCTTAATGGGCGCTGTTATTGTTTTATGGCACTTATGAGTGATCGGCCAATCAATCGGAACTTAAGCCGGTTATGCGCGCTGTTATTTACAGATGCGGCACACATAACTTCATCATGGACATGATCTAGCTCCGATTTAGCTCCGCCTGAGATTGCAACGTTCTCATTGCCGTGAAGCATGTCTGAGTACGGTACCAAGTTACATTCACCGTTCGCATTTGGCATAACATTGTTCATCTCAGTAAAGGAGTTGGCCATCGATGATACGTGTCGTACTTTTTATTTTTTTTTTAATTGTGTACTGGACGCTGGCTGCCTTGTTTAAGTCTCTCACCCAGCACGTCGATTTCGCTTGCACAATAGCTTAGTTGCACATCTTGGGCGGCCACGCACAAGCGCGCTAATAAGGTCCATGTCGCCAACTTCCTCGGAAACAACCACTACAGCAGGGACTACAGCAGGTGTGGTGTCCGTTGATCACTCTTTGGTTTTCTTCAGGATTACCCTACATTTTCCGACGTTGCTTCTAGCTCAGCGGAGGCAATTTTTCCACAAACGTGTTTCCTTGTGTTTCACGTGTTGTTGTTGGTGGGCGTGCCGTGTAGGCTACCATAGAAATATATGAAGCTTGAATTTCAGAGCATGACTGGCATACCTAGAGGAGTACCGCACTGATTAAATAGAATTACCGTCAAACGTGGAGGACGGCATGCAAATACAACCACTGACGCTGTGTGTGACGAGGTAGGAGCAATGGCTGCCCAGCGTGGAAACAAACATTCGCTCGCATCTGCGCACACACACACTTGGCACGGGTTCATTTTAACAACTCTGTCTGTTGCTGCCGAGGCGCTGGCATCGTACTGTGGCCGGTGAGATGCACGTCAAGGAAGGGTATTAGTTGAGAATAATTGGAAGTGACAGGATGGTCGGGGGCCGAGAGACTGAAGGCCTTGGCACACTACCAAACGCGTGGCCTCGCGCGGATGCGTCTGCTATTCCTGTATACAAAAAAAAAAAAAAAAAAGTGCTTTGAAATAAGCGATCTTTATAACTACGATTTTTATCTGCACAATATTGGTGTAACTAAGATATTTGCTGGAAAGAAGTATTTGTTATACGCCTAGAACACTCATTTGTGAGCTTAGTAGGACATCCATTGCCATCTATAGTGGGCTTCAGGCTATCGAAAATGCGCAGTCAAAGCGCATATGTCCGCGCGGACACACATTTTTGTAGGTGCTTACGCGTCAAGATATTTACGTCACGTGTACAGTCTGCGGACGTGGTAAGTACGCCAAGGCCTTGACAGAAGCAACTGGGACGTAAAAAAGAGGTGTGGACAAATATGGGCTTGGGTATACCGGGTGAGACAGCAAGGTGAAGGAGATCGCAGACAGGTGTGTGTGACTGAATTGTTCAGATGAGAGGATTAAGGCCCCAGCATACCTACCAAAATGCGTGGCCTTGCGCAACGCGGACAAGTGTTCGGGCTGTTCCATGCACAATTTATGCTGACTCATCTGCTAAACAAATAAAGCACTTTGAAAAAAAGCGATATTTATAGATACAATTTTTACATGCACACATTGCTTCCCGTGAACAATATTGATGTACCGAATAGTTTCGCTGGAAATAAGTGTTTTTTTTATACATCTAGAACACTCAATTGTGAGTTTATTAAGACATGCACTGCCATCTGTAGTGGGTTCCAGCCTGTCGCACATGCACAGTCCGTGCCACGCACATCCGCAAGAAGATAATAAATAAATAAATAAATGACAGAAGAAAAAAAAGACATGTTATTTTCTGCCACTGCTGACCTGGTTCTGTGGCAGTGGAGGCTGGCTCTGGGCATCGGGCGCCTGGCCTTGGCCCTGGCTGTCGTTGCCCCCCACGGGGGAGCCACGCGTGGTGGCCGTCATGCTCGCCACGGGGCAGATCTTGGCAATCTTGGCCTCTTACGGAGCGCTAGCCAGCAGGAAAATCACAGCCGCCTCAGCTGAAGAGCGGAGGGAGGAGAGCCTGAACGCAAGAGAGGGGAACACAAGCACCTGGAGATCTGGATGGGCCGCTGAGACCATTGCATAACCTGGAAGGAAAGGGAGAGAAGAGGGCAAAGGTCACTAGACCACCGTGGCTGGAGGGCAGACGTATAAGCAACACACAAGCCAAGCAGAAGAACAGCTTGTCAGAGCTAAAAACAATGCGCTAAATAAATGGCTTAATCTATTGCCTTAACTACTTCAGGTTGGGTGGTTCACAACCAGTCAGAAGGTCATCCCAGCCAACCTGTAAGCATCCTTGTGAAAGATGCCAAACCATAACAGTGCTATGTAAGTGTCTGCTAAACTGACGTGCTCTCGGTTCAATGTCACATCATGGACTGCATGCAGCGGTGAGCATGATAAGGGTTACCATTTAGATCTGATAACAGGGCAATGTGGAAGTGTCTATAAAACCTGTTCCACTGTCTCTGGACAACTGACTCTGGGCTGATTCCCATCAGATCAGCCGAGTACTTGGCACAAGCTTGGCTAAATGTCATTACGACGATCAGTGAAACATAATTCTCTGCCTATTCAGCACTTGTCTTGGCACAGACAGATTTTTACAGTAATCAACAACACATCCTGCAGATAAATACAAGCTTTGTCCAAAGCAACCTAAGCTAAATGGCTCTTTTTTGATGATAAATCTAATAGCCTATATACATACACACACACACACAATATGACAATTTATGAAACCTTTCTGTACAAAGGTAATCCCCCACCCACACAAACAACTCTAAAATGCACCCTACTCAGTTTCACAGGGACTGCTGTATTAATACATGCCTGCAGCTGCATCCTATACAAACATGGCACTGAATGGGAAAAACATAATGGCATGATAAAACACATACGCTAGGCCCTATAGGCTGCAGAAAAGGACATCATACTAAAAAACTATATTGATAGGCAGGCTACTCCTCCATCTAACCCTTAATAGATTAAATTTAAAAATCAAAAGTATAGTCCTAAAGAAAACAAATACGATGTTACTGGACTAACAACACACATTAAGCAGAAATGCTAATGCTTATTAAAGAGAGTGAACTTCTGTTAAGACCTCCCCTCTACCACCACGTTCATTGTTCATCAAAACCACATCTTCCATCTCATCTAGGAAGCTGATTATCAGTGCTGTAGTGCTTAAGCTATACTGCATTAACAAGTTGGATCAAAAATGTCCACGTGAAATTAAATAGCTGGATGTTTAAGACTGACAAATCCTGATAATGCATACTACCTTCAGGTACTCAGCTTCATAGATGCATTTGATTAGCATTAGAAGTAGGCCATGTTTTTTTCAAAATGGAAAAAGTCAAATTAAGTTATAAACTGATTTTCCTTGCAATCTCATAATGCCAGAGTGTGGATTTACAGAGGCAAGGAAGCAATAGTCAAGGGTTTAACAATAGCACGTCTAGTTCTGCTGTGGCTGTCATGCACAACCACATTGGTCGTAATAGACAATTGAAATATGTATACTTTCCATCACGTCATCTTTACGACAACGAATAAAGATGAATACAACTTAAACTTTCTGATCGATATAACTACCATCTTAATGAAATGCAATAAATAAATAAACTACAAATATTTTTATTCTTAAATAAAATAAATCGGTCCACTGAACTTTAATGCTTAGAAGTGTCATAAGCAAAGGAACAGTGCAAAACTGGTGCAAAGTTCCGTAAATTGAAGCACCACAGCCACAAGTAGCCTAAATGTCATTCCAGTAATCACAATCTCCAATATAAATGTGTCTACCAGTGGATATTTTGCTAGGACTAGATTTAGGTAGCCTCAGTGTGGATGTAAAAAAAAAATATGACATTGTGATTTAAGATGACATTTAGCGTAATAAAAAAGGTTTTTGCCATAATGGCCACCCTAACTGGCAAAGTGCAGGCCTTTACGAAATGAAAAGCCTGGTGAATATAAGGCTAGATGGGGAATTTCCTGGAGTATGCATGAGATAGGCTGGCACTAAAGCACAATCATTCCTATGCCTTTCATTTTCACTTACTGTGCTACTGATGCACTCCTTAATAAAAGCATACTTGTCTTTCTGCCCTAAAGAAGTAGCATTTATTAATACTAATAGATATACTGGTAAATAACCGCAACAATACAAAGTAGCAGACATAAAAATTAAAACTCATCTGTTCACAACCATTCGTAAGGGTTTGATATACAGTTGTCAATCACAATATGTAGTCTGGCCCCTGATAATGTCAGGCTTGAATACAACATGAGGTCATGAGCCATAACGATGACCATTGTTTACGCTCATGCTCTTTTCCCATCTAAATTCATAGATCTAGTCATTGCTCTGCCCACAAACAACATCTGATTTGCAGGTTTTACCTTGTATAGAAAAAGGGACAGGAAACAAAGCTTAAAAATAATAATAATATGAATATGAATAATGAATGTAATTCAAAGTAGGTAATTAGGTACAAACACAACAGACTAGAACTACAATTGACAACCACAATAGCTTCACATGTATCCTAGAAATGAATAGGTGGCAGCAAATATCTTGTGGGTAGTGTCACTGTCTTGACAACGTGTTTGTGATTGTGCTTCATGCTTGGAGAAGACTAGCACAAATGCACTAGCTAGCTTATTAAATATTGAGTTTTTAAACTACAAATGAACAGTGCAAATATGTAATGATTACAAGGCCACAAGGTAACAGTTAACCTATATGATCATATACAGACTTATGTTATGCATATGGAAAAGGCCAAATGGACACATGTCCTGTTGTAGGTGGTGGTCAGTATCATGCCATCATGTCAACAGCAGAACAAGACAAATATGTTCAATCTAATTGAAATATGATCTGTGACATATTTACTTCAACATCAATGTATCCATCTACCAACGACTGTTAGGACATACTTCAGTTTCTTTTGAGATCTGTTCAAGGAAACGAAGTCATTAACAGAAAAAGGTATCCTGTGACATTTTACAGTGAGGTTAACTGTGGTCACTAGTTAAAACAGGTGCCACTGCAATACAGGGACGCAACAGAGGCCTTTTTTAAATAAAAAAGGTATATAGCAGAGTACGACCCTACTCGGTTATTTATGTATGGACGTATTAAAATACATTGCCTGGTGAACATACAAATAAAATAAACTGTGTAAATGGTTTTACCGTATACAAACATCTAAACTTGTTCGGGTTAACTAGCAGCTGGTGATTTAGTTTGTTAACGCCTGCCACTAGCGACAGAAGCTAACGTTAGCTTGCAAGGCGATCCGCCCAGACAGGAGAAAGGCCTTTCGTCCGTTTCATGAACACAACAGGCCTAAACACTGGATCGGCCATGACATTACATTACAGACATTAGCTATCGTTTGCTACATAACTGACACACTACAGCATGCCTAGATCTTGGTTCATTAGTTAATTTGACAACGTATAACAGATGTTATTGTTAAACTAGACCATTTCCAGCGAACGGTGTCGTACTGATACACCAGCCAGGACATACCCGGGTGGGAGCTCCAGCTCACTTTAGCTAAAGTTAACGTTAGCTTCAACTGCATCATACTATTATTTTGCAAGGTTGTTCACGTTGCATTGCAAGTGGTATCTATGCAAAGAATAAACATGCCCACCTGACAACAAAACGGATTCGTTTACATTTTCGTTAGCTGGTATTCCGTCAACAAAGTAGCCATTAGATAACATCAAATTACGGCTGCTAGTGACAGGGGCTCCGTCTATTTCCCGTAAAAATTTGAGGAGCATTGTGAGTGGTACCGTAGCGTTAATGTTGTATATGCAATATAAATACTATATAAGCCGTACGATTAATATTTTAAGGCCTGTGTAATAACAATGTAATCACACATTTTCGCAAAATAAAATACAAGCAACACTACCTGTACGATGCAACTGTAGAGCTTAATTTACACAACTTGTAAACATGAAATGCTTTATAGCTAGTTGAATTCCAGATTCACGGTGTGTAGACAGTGTCAGGAACCTTTTGCAGCTAGCTAGCGGCTAGCTTGTCTCCTGTTTGTGTCAGCAGTAGAACCTAGCTAACTGGCGATGGCTGCTTGCAACGTATATAGTACAGTACAGTTTAAATTACCGTTTTAAACGCAGTTCGTTGCATTTACTAGCGTATTATAAATACTTGATATCTTGCAGAAGAAATGCCGTCAGCGGCCGAAAAAAACAAAATGCCGTACCGGTACTGGTACGGTACTGTGACTGGCGTTTGCCACCAGCTGACGGTAACTTTGTAAGATAGCTAGCGTTAGCCAGCTAACCAGAACCATCCAGGCTAGTTAGCTTACAACTCACCAGGAATTTGATAGGACTTCCCCCTCTATTCACGAGCTACGTCCAGCTTTGAACGATGGTGTCGTCGTATATTACATAAACGTGGCCTATATCGGCGACAGTTTCGTGGGGAGACCGAACAGGTTACCAGAAAGCTCTAATAAGTAGGCTTTTCTCAGCTTTCGGGTGTTTTTCCTGCGTCACCGGCGCGATTGCAGCCCCCCGACAGTATCTAGTCCGATCTCGGGAGCTTGTCACTTCGGTCCCAGCAGTCAGGCACAACTTGAATCACTTCAACATGGCGGAAGCGCAGTCTGAGGCGAATGTTGCACAGTTAAACAGGACAGGCGTCTGCCACAACCCCAGCGGTCAACGTTGTCAGGGAGCCAATTTGCAGTACAACCGAGAAGAGTCCGGCGGGCAGAACGCAAGCTGAATAGAACGGACCAAAGAAAATCGACAGAATAATGTCGACCACTCCGAGTCCAGCAAGGATTTGCACGTCCGAGGTTTAGGTCTTGCCTCACACAGTCGAGCAAGAATGAGCAATCAGCACTTGACTTTGCCGCCTCCCGTCGTTAGGAATAGTGATTGCAACCTGCCCATGCCCATGTACGTAGGTGACAATTAGATTTAGTGGCTCAATAAATAAAAGCATTATAGCCTAACTAACATAGCATATTAGTATTAATACATCAAAGCAACATTTTAACACCAATTACGTGCTCTTACTTTCTCAGAAAATAAAAAAAAATTTGTCAGTAGCCTACTGTTTGACCTATGGTAAAAGATAAGATTATGCTAGACTGAGCATTCTGTCCCGTTACCCCAATCACAAAGTATGTTTGCATCCATTGCATAGGTTTATGATGCAAAGGATGCAAACATCCTCAGATCATAATATATATAATACTAGTTCAAACTTATTGCTAGGCCTACTAGTCTAGTACTACTAATACTAGCCAACTATTAATAGTAATAATAATGAAAACATTATACTATATTTGTATTATTATTATTATTATTATTATTATTATTATTATAACAATAATAATATTCAGAATAATAATCGGAATATTAATATATAATATGTACATGATACAATATGAAATAAATAGACACAAAAATATATGTAAGATGTATAAAATGTAATTATTTCTCAAATACATAACATTGGATAGGATACTGGTTTAAATTATCTTACAGGTTGTTCCATAGTACTTTTAGGAATTTACTGAGTAATGTGAAAACATGTATTATGTAGTAAGTCATGTGCCAGTAATGTTGTATTTTCTTTTGTACATCAATAATAATCACTCATATTCCAGTATCTTGGTATTGGCTTGGATGTGATATTTTTCAAATATCATCGCTAAAAGCGCACACAGCCTGAAAACATTGTTTAGTGCAATTAACATGGCACTAAATCATGTTGCTGTACTCCCAGATGCTACTCTTTGGAGTTGAAAAATGTTTTATTTAAGAAAGCTTTTAGTTAGACTGTAGGGTGGTGAGGCCGGTCTGACATGTATTTCTGTTTGTTTATGTGCATTTGTTTGGTT
>JAODUE010000014.1:481894-500485 GCA_027564755.1 Amblyopsis hoosieri
TTATATAGAGGAGACAGACCGCTTAGAGAGTCCTCAATAGAACTCTATGGGAGAAGCACCAGAGACATTATATAGAGCTGTGAAGGAACATCAGGAACATTTTTCAGCATGCACACAGAAAAGACATGCAGCTAGCTTGGCCGTGTAGTAGCGGACAAAGTACATTAGCCTGTAATCGCTGACTCCACGTTTAATCGTTGTCACTTAGGCACCAGTGGGACTGAGGTGGAGGTGGGGCTTCACCCAAGTGGCCACTGAGGCTAGAGGCGATTGGCCAAAGCACACATGGATGCCAGGGCAGTGTGTTTGTGTTTATTTGTATCTGTTTCCACTTACACAAGGTCGTAATTACACACAAATAATGCTCCTATAAGTCCCTTGAATTATAAAAGTAAGCCTACCTAAACCAACTATTGACCTTTTAATTTAAGTATCATCTCATGTAATCTTGTTTTACATTTGTTTTCCATAATGTATTATCATATTGGATATCTTGTTTGTCATGTTTCAGCCCCTTCCAGTAATTAAAGCAATATCAACTTTTGCTTTTCATGTCAGCAATATGCAGTATGTTGCTATATGGACTCACAGTCTTAAGATTTACTTAGAGACAAATCAAGTTTACTCTTCATAGTTTATCCTCAGTGTAGTCCATTGGCCTATGTTATGTATTTTTGTTCACACGTTCATGAATGTCCACACATGACACAAGTAGAAGTTTTGGAAGAATAAAAAAAAACACCTCTGTGTATCGAAACAGATGTGTCAGTGTCATGTTAGGCCCGGTGTGGTGGTCGAGGGAGAGAGGTAGAGAGGGAGAGGGAGAGAGAGAGAGAGGGAGAGGGAGAGAGAGAGAGAGAGGGAGAGAGAGAGAGAGAGGGAGAGAGAGAGGGTTCTTAACAAAAAAAAAAACAGGAATTTTGTCAATATTAACACCATAATCACAGATCAATCAATTACTTCGTTTACAGCTCAAAAATAAATGTTAGGGTGCAGTTACACAAGTATAAGATACATGTTTTATTTCCAGTAGTCAACAGGACAGTTTCTGTATATGCAGCCCAATGTTATTACAATTCATATATGATGCTATTATAATGACCTATGAGGTTTTTAATTCAGTTCGTGTTAGCAGTTATGATCTCAACCTTGACGCTGCAGACGGAGCTCAGAGCAGCTCCCAGCGCACTAGAAGCCGTTCCGCGGAGGGCACGGATCACACACGCGCACGCACACACGCACGCACGCGCGCACATGCACAAGCTTTTGTACGTGTCGCAGAGGAGCGTCTCTTCACCCGCTGGTGGTCTGACAGGACTGTCAAATAGGTGGAGGGGGGAGCAGGTGTCTTACTGCAGACCAGCGGCTCTGGAAGCGGCTTCAATCTCCGCCGCGCTCATGAAACGCTGACACAGCGACTGCCCTGGGCCTGGCTCTGTTGTTGGAAGTGAGCGTGGCGGCGGGCATGTGCGAGGACGCCTCAGTCAGCGAGACGGGCAGACAGCATGTGTCCTGGGCAGCGGCAGCGGCAACGGTGTGGTGGTGGTGAGCTGCAAAGGGTCTTTGTTCCTCTGCTGGACACATTAGAGGTCTATTAAGATGTCTGGCGCACACAAGACAACGTCTCTCTCTCTCTTGTCTGGCTGTGCATGCAGCCTAGCGGCAGACAGTCCTTCTCTCTCTCTCTATCTCTCTCTCTCTGGCTGTCTCTCTCTTTATCTCTCTTTATCTCTCTTTCTTTATATCAATTCTATTCAATTCAATTCAAGTTTTATGACAGTTATTACAAGAGTATTGCCAAAGCTAGAGGGCAGGTAGCACTCAATAAGAACAACAATATACAAACAATAGGACAAATAGTCCCACAGTATATCTCTCTCTTTATCTCTCTCAGTCTTTCTCTTTCTTTATCTCTGTCTATCTCTCTCACTGTCTATATGTGTCTCTCTCTCTCTCTCTCTCTGTCTCTCTCTCTCTGTCTTTATTTCTCTCTCTCTCTCTGTTTTTCTCTGTCATGATCTCTTTCCCTCTCCCACCCATTTAACTATATCTCCCATTGCAAGCTGCTGCTTCTTATTATATATAGATATACACTGTATATATATTTTTTTATGTAACGGCTAGCGGCTCACAGCAAGACGCTGCCTAGACGCAAATTCAGTTTTGGGAGTCGTAATATGGAGTCTTTAGTTGGGCCTTGGGGAATCCTTGTTAATGGATCCGCCTGCTTAGGGCCTCTGGCTTAATCCTCGCCATTTACCACTTCCTCTGCTCGTTTGCTAAATGCTCTCAATTAGGTGGCTGGCGGGGCATCTTGCAGTAGCCCGTGCTCTGACCTGCCCCGGTGTTGTTACCCTGGTTACCCCGGTTCTGACCTCGTCACAAATGGCAAAGAGGCGGACCATGGCTCTTCATCTTCAACAGCTCTGGCTCTTCCTGCTAAACTTAACAGTGAAATGATAATTAACTCCCAGCAATCAATTAGCATGCAGTGTGTAGATGAGTAAGGAGCAACCAATTACTGAAAAAAATAAAAAATAAAAAAACATAATCAATTATTTATGCACTTTTAATTACAGTGTGTTTTATACTCCGTTACACTGTAGCAGCGGCACTCCACTTATTAATGACTTCAGCTCTTTCTATGTGAAATTGCTGCGGAGCGCTGGAATTTGCAAGACCCTGCAGTGAGCTGCATGAACACACACACACACACACACACACACACACACACACACACGTGCCACACATACACAACACACAAGTACAGAGAGGAACACACACAGACACACTTGTGTGCGCAGAAACTCAGTAAAAAAAAGAAACCATGGTGTAGAGAAAGAGAGAGAGAGAGAGAGGGAGAGAGAGAGATGGAAAGAGAGATAGAGAGAGGGAGAGAGAGAGAGAGAGAGAGAGCGTTAGCAGAGGTAGGGAAGGGACTGTCTGTCAGTCAGATGCCCAGAGCCGCGGCGTGCACCGTGTCACCGACACGACCGAGCCGTCTGCCGACGCCACCTCCCTCATTATGGGAAATGTATGCATCTAGGGCAGGCTCCCGTTGGCTGGCTCAGCCTCTGCCTGCCCGGGCAGGGAAGATGGCACATTGGCAACTATTACTGCATTATGTTAGCAAACTATACACATGCTGCATGCATGTGCTGCTTTACTGCATGCTGGGGGGGGGGGCGGGGGGTGTCAGGCTGACACGTACATGTTTAGATTGTTCTTTACCTTGGTTTACATCTACACAGTGGCCGCTTGATGTTTAGCGCTGGCAGGCGCGGCGCCACTGCCGCCCAATGGTAATGAAGTATATTTTGCGCTCCCTGTGAATGCGCCGCGCGTACTGTACTGTACTGTACTGTACCGCGGTTTTGTTGTCAGGGACAATAAGGGCGCTTTGCCTGACTGTGCACGTTCTGACTTTGTAGAAGGCACATGAGCCTAAAGTAAGTTTGACGGCCAGCTAATAGACGAATGGCTCCTGTGCGCGTGCGTGTGCGTGTGTGTGCGTGTGTGTGTTTGTGTGTGCGCACAACGTTCATCTCTGTGTGTGGGTGTGCGCACGCGCGTGTGTGTGTGAGCAGGTACGTTTGTGTGTGTGCATGTGACACATGGGAGGAGAGCTATGGGCAGTGCACCAGCGAACAGACACACAAGGCTCCAGGACCGACCCCCGTGTGAGTCCTGGCCTCTGGCCACAGGCTCCTCTCAGGGACCCCCAGCTCCCGGCACCAAACGGAACAAATTTCTCCTTACCTGTCCATCCTGGACCCCTGCCCTCCACCACCACCACACACACGCACACGCACACGCACACACACACACACACACGCACGCGTGCACTCTCTCCCACCTTCCACCCTCTGCCTGGCCTGTGAATACCATTAGACCCTAATGGAGCGCAGGTGTGAGGGACAGCCAATCACGGCGGCGTCCCGTCAGCGACACTGACATGTATCTGGGTGCTCATTATCATCCTTGAACAGCGCCAATTTACATCTGATGCCGCAACTAATTCTGCTCCAGTGTTGTCAAGAGGCATAGGAAGTGGCCTGGCCGTGATGACAGCGGGCCTGTCAGGAGCCCGTGGATGGAGGACTCCTCGGGGCATGATTTAATGCCCATGTCAAGCCTCGCTGTCAGCCTCTCTCGCTCCCTCTCTCTCTCTCTCTCTCTCACTCTATCTCTTTCCCCACGCTCGCTCTCTCCATCCAGCCATTAGGATTCCGCCGGCAGAGGGATGGAGCGAGAGAGAGAGAGAGCGAGAGAGAGCGAGAGAGCGAGAGAGAGAGCGAGAGAGAGAGAGAGAGAGAGAGAGGCCCCGCCGGTCGACTGGCCTGCTTAGGATTCACACTCTGGGCGAGAAAATAACACGCCCTGTTTCACAAGTGATTACCCTTTTCCCCGTAAACTGCAATTAAGGCGAAAAAAGCAAGGCGGAGAGCAGGGAAATGGAGAGACACAAAAAAAAAAAAGAAAAAAGAAAAGAAAAGCAAAAAAGCTGCACACGGCCTTCGCCTTCTCCATCCTCCCCTTGCCAGCCCGCGCCCCAGCCAACAAGCTGCCTGCTTGCTTGTCTAATTTCCGTGGACAACTTGGGCGCGGCGTTTTGCTGAGTTGTTGTGGTTGCTGTTTGGTATCAGACTCGGCCTCCGCACACGTACACGCTCGCTGCTCGATTAACATACCGCAGGACGGCTCTCGACAGTTCATCTTCCGCTACGTGATTCTGGAGGCTTTTTATTTTATAATTTTTTTTACATTTTTTTTCCTGTCAGGGCAGAAGAAGAACATTGAATAATGAAGTGTTTGCAGTTTATTATTCAATATTTCCCGCAATTCCTTTGGACTGCAACCTGGCCTTCCAGACCATGTGACGTCAAGCTTCCAGAACGTAGAATCTGTGGGAAAGGGGGGGCGGGGCGGGGGAGGGGTGAGAGGTTGGTTTACATCAGAACAGGAGACAGACGCTGCTGCTCTGCTCGTGTGAAACAATAACCAAACCCGAGACGGATGACCTGCTGACCCCCAGCTGAAGGTCAAAGGTGAGGCGGGCTACAGATGGACGGAGGAGGCCAGCCTCTAGTGCAGAGGCACGGTCAGGACGTCAGTCCTCAGGCCCCTTCTAAAACGGGAGCCACTGGAGGTCCAAAACATAACTCTGTGCCAAGTGAAGGCAAATCCCCACGGCCTGACTAACTTGATTGTGACGGACGACCGCTGGCCGTGCTTCCTAGTCTGTGCAGCGCAGGGACCCTCTCCCAGAGCCCAGTGCTCTGGGCTTTTGGTCTCAGCGGACAGCCTCCCCCCTTTCCCCAAATACTTGGTGTGTGCGCAGAGGTGCGCGGGGGGCGGGGTTATGTCACACATCTATTTGCTCCATTAGTGTAGGCATTGGGCAAACACTGTGGAGCCAGACACCTGTGCTACTAGCTCAACTGCTTGCCAAAGCGATTTGGACTCTTTAATTAATATTCATATATGCTGAGAACCGCTGACCAATCAGCAGCCAGGTGGGTAGGAAGGTTCAGATGGTGAATTCATTACCTGCTCCATACAATACTGTAATGGATAGGGATAGATGGATGCATAGATAGATGGATAGATACCTGCTCCATACATTACTGTAATGGATAAATAGAGGGATAGATGGATGCATAGAAAGATGAATGATAGATAGATAGATAATAATAATAATAATAATAATAATACATTTTATTTGATTTTATTAGAGGAAATCCCAAAGTGCTAAGATAGATAGATAGATAGATAGATAGATAGATAGATAGATCTGCTCAATTAACTGACGAAGAAAGCCATATCACCAAATTAATGATACAAATGAGTTCATTTGCACTCTTATGACTATTTAATTCAGGCTGTTCTTAACACGTGTTTACCCATCTGGGGTCACTCACCCCCCAAACAGATTATCTGAAAATCTAGAAATCATCTCAAGGTCTCCCCCAGAGGTCATGACCCCGACATAGAGAGCCACCATTCCACACGGGCTGCAGCACACAGCTGCCGTCGACAGCTTCATAGAAAGGAGGCCTATGTAGCCTTATCTGATGCATCAGGCCAGGCCCATGTCGTCACAGTTAGATGGCTCATTAGCTGCGTTAGCCTGTCTTCTAGATGGCGTGGCCTAACTTCAGATACTCTCTGGACACATTAGGCTCGGGCCTGGGGCCGCCGATTGCATTGCTTGCTACGCTTCAGCTGCATAAGAAGGCGCTCTCAGCAGACAGCAAAGCTTGTGTTTGCGTGTTGTTGACGATGCATGATAGGCATGTGTGTAGGAAGTGTTTATTTGCGGTTCTAATTAGGGCTCAGTGAGTTGGATGCTCCGCTGGCATGCAGAGCCCAAAGGCCAGGTACACTGGGCAAGGAGGTGAAACTCTGTTGGGGCTTGGTCTGGCATGGTTAGGCCTGTGTAACCCTGAGGAACAGCAATATCTCATTAAGCTACATACACAGTACAGTGCTGATGAGGACTATTCATACACTATGCATCTTGTAGTGTGTGTTTACATTATGCATGTGTGTGTGTGTGTGTGCGCGCGCTAGCGTTAATATGCATTTTCTTGTTGCTGCTTTGTATCGGATTTCATATTGCACACACAATCCAATTAACCAACACAAATAAATATAGTAACCACGATAAATGTGACACGCACAGTGCCACCACATATCAGTTGTCTTGGCAACAAGGCGCGGAGTTACTCGTGCAGTTATTATTTCCTGTTAGCGGTTAACTTCCTGTCTATATAAAGGAGAGTGATGGATACCCAGAGTGCTCCTGTGTGTCTCTGAGGAAATTATCGATCGCTGTTTCTGATGGTTTCGACCTCCATTTGTTGATCTGGCCATGAAAGCCCGACTGCATGGATAATAGAAACCCGGTTCCTTTTAATGACGTTTGAGCCTTGGAGAAAATCCTGTTGCCACCAATCTGTCAGCTCAGCAACTCCGGACGGTACCTTAATTAAAAATATATTCAGTATTTGGGTTCTGCTTCGAGGTTATAAGGTTATAGCAGATGTTAGCATTGCTCCTGCGTTGTTTTCATCAACGTAATGTACGACATTGTCATGCTGTCTGGATTTTCGCTCCCGTGACAACTGTAGCTGTTTTCTACAATGATATTGCACAAATTATGACACTTCAGCTCCTTTGCTCATTTGTTAAATTGTACTTAGTGATGTTTTTATTGCAATTTTCATCAGCACTTTTTTTTTATCTTCTTCTGGAACAGAGCTTTATGACGTGAGATGATCATTAGCTCAGGACTGTTAAAGCATGCGCAGAGGAAAAACACCATCACGGTTGTCACAGAAAACGTCCTTGTTCTCTAATTTATCAACAAAAAAAACACAGATTTTCTCTTTCATGTGGCTTCTTGGAGATAATTATGACGAGATGAAAGCGGTTAAATTCCCCCCTCTGTTCTCTGCTCTTCAGAAAGTTCCCCATTGTCAAAAATGGAGATGAGGTTTCATGCGGCTGTCATTGCCTGCATGTCTCTCTCTCTCTCTCGCTCTCTCTCTCTCTCTGTCTGTCTCTCTGACCCGCTCTCTACCTGTCTTACTCTCCTTTGTCTATTGTCATTGTACAGAGATCCATACAGCAACATTGAAGGTTTTCTAACATAAGGTGTATTTACAAGGACATTCAAACAACAAATATATAAATACAGTTTTAAGAACGTCTCCTTCCATATTATCAGAGAGGCAGTACTATTCTACGCATATAATATATACAGAATATATAATAATATTGGCTCATGTGGATGTTATTAAGATGGTGTGTCTCAGTGAATGGTACGTTAGCTCATATTGGTGTCGAGTGTTCTGACAGACAGGAAAAAAATGGTCTTTTAATCTGTTTGCTCTGCTTTTTATGCTCCTGTACCTCCTTCTGGAGGGAAGCAGGCTGAGCAGATGATGTCCAGGGTGGAGGTAGTCATGGACGATCTTGTCTGTTCTGGAGAGACATCGTGAGCTGGCGATATTATCCAGAGAGGGTTCAGAGACTGCATAAATAATACAGCCAGCTGATCCTGTAATACATCCTTTTAAATGCACTTCCATATTGTACATAAAGTGACCTACCCCTCAGTAATTAAGTCACCCATACAGTTCAGGTTTGAGTGAAGTTTATTAATAAATAAGACATGTTTTATATATCATTTATTTAAAAAAAATGATAAAAGTAAACTACTCAACAACCTTTAACAACATTTGAGCCTCAAAAAGAATCACAGACGCATAAAAAAACCCTTGAAATCATCTTGTGGACCCGGAAAGCAATTTGTCTGGTCGGCGTGACGACATATGGTTGGGCTTGAGATCTCGGGTGACAACTCGGTGACAACAAACGGCTGTGGCCTAGCAACCAAACGTTAAACAGTGGTGAAACTGTTTCACATGTAGGCTATTCAAATGGGTTTAGCAAAGTCTCTATTTTTTATTTATTATGCTGAATTAGGCTATTTAGTATATATTTGTGTTATGATGAGCTCCCAGGCGATGCCAAGAAGCATTCATTTACACAGATTTGGACCACATAGAAATAAACGCTTGTTTTCACCGTCTTACTAAGCAATCGTGCAACGTCTCAATGACCAGACGAATATTCCCCTTTTCCCCACACCCCAAACAGAGAACCAGTCAGTCAGCATGCAGTACCACAGCTCTGTGCAGACCCAAAGACTACACCAGGGACCATGGAACCATCATGGCACTGAACAGGCTGCTGAACAGGCTGCTGAACAGGCTGCTGCACACTAGAACGAGGACAGCATGAACAGTTTACACAAGACCTTTGTTATCTGACTGCATCTTTTATCCATCTCTACAGTATCTCTTGCTCGCTCTCTCTCTTTCTATCCTTGACGCACTTTCTCTCACTGTTGTAGACACACATGTAAGCACACACACAGACACACGCACAGACACACACAGATACACACACACACAGACACACACAAAGGATCAGGAAACACCAAGGGTCTCTCCATGCATGTTAAACAATACTCTGACTGTCAACAATCAGGCATAAATTAGCAGGCAAGGCCTCTACTGTATTTATTCTGATAATTACCTCCCAGGAGGGCACACGCACGCACATACACACACACTGCACGCACGCACACACATTCTGCACAACGTGGCATGACACACACACACACACACACATGATGATGGGATGTCTAGACCCCTCCTACCATTTCACATACCCATTCTCAGGCTGAGTATAGTGTGTGTGTGTGTGTGTGTGTGCACGTGTGTGCGTGATTTGTCATGATAGATATTTTTATATATTCCTTCTTTTGAAATCACTACTCAAAACATAATTTTATAAGAATACTTTTCTCTCTTGTTTTTGATAATTGAACAAGATGTTACTGTTTTATAATTGTTTTATATAGTTCTACATGTTTTATCTTTGTGTGCAGTATTTTATTTGGTTAAGTGCTATGCAAAGTTAATTATTATTATTAAATGTATTTCCATTATAGCTGGTATGATTTTGAAAGGCTAGTAAGACTATAGTGTCTAAAGCGGTTTATATTGTATGTGATCTCTTTAACTATTGACTTTCTCTCTCTCTCTGAACCACACGGCTGTTACCAGATAGGTGTACTGTGGATCTGTCATAGGTGCCTCAAACGTTTCCCAGAGGCCCCAGGAGCAACAGAGAGGGAACTTCTTAGGAGTAAAACCCCACCGAAGGGAAGTAAAGCCCCTCCCCCAAAAAGAAAATCACTACCGTACACTTCTCCCAACTTGTACAAGAACAATGAGTTCAGACGTGGCCAAGCAAACGAGTTTTAGGCCCTTACTCTTGGTCCCTAACTTTTAACCATAGGCTTGTCAAAGATATTGGGTATTAATTCATTAATAATGGATATAACCCATCTTTGAAGCGCATGCGCTGGCGGACTTTAGAGGTCCCCGCCGCCTAATGAAGCCTGTGGAGTCACCTTTGAGGAGCTGAGGGCCGAGGGGGCGCTTGGCGAAACAAGTCTTTGTATTAAAGGGGCTGAGCGAGCTGACCCGTGCCTCTCTCTCTCTCTCTCTTTCTCTGCATCGCGACGCCTTCGTTACCGTGCCGACCGCATGCAGAGCCCCCTGTCCTCTGCTGAGGAGACCGCAGACAAATTTGTTTAATTTAATGTAAATAATGAATTCCCAAGGAAGTGATTTAGCCGAGGTCGGTAATTGCCAGAGATCACAGGGCACAATTCTGAACTTCAAAACGACCGTGCCAGGCGGTCGTAAGATCCGTAACGACGTCTTCGAAGAATAGAAAAAGAAGATGACATATAAAACAGATGGGAAGGAGGTGGGGGGGAAGAGAGACCGAGGAGGAGAAACAGACAGAGATGGAGACGAGGAGATGAACTAATGAGGAACAAAGGCCTAACAAGTTTGGCGAGGGAAATCGAGTGTTTCCAAAGTCGTCTTTAAACTTGCTGAGATGAAGCGCTGATGCGGCAGTTGTTTTTGACAGCTCGGGACGAGACGGGCCACAGCTCGGAGAGAGTGGGCTAATTCCTTATTCCTTTATATTACCCGCTATCTGTCTCTGCTGGGACCCCCCTCAAACCTCTCTCTGCTTCCCGACATTGATTCTCGAATTAGACGGTTTTATTGAATAATTAATAGGCCTTTTTCCCGTGATTGATGATTTGCATGGCTTGAATATTAGCTTTTCAATCAAACGCAGCTTGTTCTAATGTAATCATATTGAAAACATGTCAGACACTGTTTACCCACTTTGGGTGCAGCGCTGTCTTAAGTCACAGCTGCTGAGGCACTCCAGGCTCAGCGGTAGGGAATGGCCTTGTGTCACGCACACGCGCACACACACAAGTAAACGCACGCACACACACATTTCTGTATTCCCACACTTTATAGGAAGGATTATAAGAATTATAAGGAACAAAAAGATACACACCAAGTATACAAAAAACACAATTTATGGCTTATCTTAATGTAAATGTTAAATCTCTCTCGCTCTCTCTCTCTCTCTCTCTCTCTCTCACACACACACACGTGTGCACGCACACACACACCAACACTCATGCGCTAACAAACACACAGGCATACATGCATAGCACATGTCAAACATGCTGGAACATAACCATTTACTGTAAGTGGCAACACACACACACACACACACACACACACACACACACACAAACACGCATTCACGCACGCACAGACAGATACATATGCATGCACACATCCATCCACACACACACCCACACACACACACACACACACACACACACACACACGCACCCACGCGCCCCCAAAAGAGCCCTGATAGCTTTGGTTCCCCTGAAAAGCCATCAGTTCTCCAAAGCGGCCTGTCTAATAGCAACAGTGTTGAGTGGCAGCCCGGCTGCGGCTGGGAATAGATTGTCAGGCATGTTGCGTCTGCACGCGCAGCCGCACATCACACACACACACACGCACACACACACACACGCACGCACACGCACACACGCACACACACACACACACACGCACACACATCACACAAAGAGCACATATCAATGTGTCTGCGTGAGACGCACACGCATTAACTTTCCATTTTGACTGGGATTGAAGTGGAGCGTTAAATTACACCCCTCCCCTCCCCAAAGCTTGTATTTGTTTGTTTCCCTCATTTGTTTATTTATTTCCTTACTTATTCATTAATTTCCCAGAGTCCGTTTTTTACTCTCTCTCTCTCTCTCTCTCTCTCTCTCTCTCTCTCTCTCTCTCTCTCTCTCTCTTGCGTTGTGTCTAGCGTGTTTAGGTGGCGCCAAACATGCGTGTGGCTAAATAATTCACGCCGTACCCGACTATCGACAGGCAGTGATCATGTCGAGACATGGAGGCATGGATGACTGCTGATCAAGGCCTGCCTCTTCATCTCACATTCACTGACTGTGTGTGTGTGTGTGTGTGTGTGTCAACGCCTGTGTGCGTGCATGTGTGTGTCTATGCGTGGTGTGTGTGCGCGCGTGTGTGAGTCCGTGCGTGCATGTGCGTGTGCGCACATGTGTGTGTGAGCACGTGTGAGTGCATGTACGTTTGCGTACGTGTGTGTACGCGTGTGTGCGTGTGTGTACATGTACATGTCTGTGTGAGTACGTGTGCGCGTGCGTGTTTTGTCGTGGGAGTGGATTAGGAACTGTGTTTGTGTCTCAGCATTGCAGGCAGAGGCAGCTGCACACATTGCAGCGGTGGGTGTTGGGTGTGAATTGGCCAGGGTGCATCCCAAGGCGTCTGCCTTAAATCTGACCGTGAGTCTCATTCGGCTGTTCCCACACATGACACTTCATTTATTCTATTATTATATCACTTTATTGTATACATACAATACATTCAGTGTACATACAAGCCGTAGGCATCGGGTACTCCACTATAAGCTCCCAAAACACAGAGGATTCTCAATGAAACGGCACATCGTCATGTCCCTGATGAGCTGATATACAGTGCTAACAAGCTAACTAAGCAATTACACATGGTAAAAATGTTTTATTGATCGTCTGGGTGGTGTGGGTAATGGCAGCCTAATGGCATTTCCAATAACCAATGACCCTCAGTTTTGAGTTTCCAATAGTGCCGTGGTGCAGCTGTGTAGAGCACAGCTGTAAGGCAGGAAGGAAGGAAGGAAGGAAGGAAGGAAGGAAGGAAGGAAGGAAGGAAGGAAAGAAAGAAGGAAGAAAGGAAGGAAGGAAGGAAGGAAGGAAGAGTGAAAGAAAAGGAAGGAATTAATGGAACAAGGAAGTATGGAATACTGCAAAAGGAGGACGTCTAGGTTCTCAAAGACACATTTACAACATAGAGAGTGAACCCCAACCACCTAACATAGAGTGAACCCCAACCACCTAACAAAAGGGGGAAAGGCAACACAAACTAAAACGTGCACAAAAACAATCAAACAAACACATAAACAATATTTTTCCTTTGACTATAAAGGCACCTTGAAGAGATGGGCCGCTCCCTCGGGCTTACCAAGTATCTGATATATTATGCAAGGAATCATTAGGCTAAATTAAAAAGCTGTTTGAGGGTAACCGGATCCTTTAATGAGGTCAGCGAGCTGAGGAGCGACATTAAAACACAACCCTAGAAACACAACACGAACAGGAGAGGAGCCCGATCGATTATCAATCACACAGGTCATTATGTCCCACCCCTCCCCCCGCCCCGTCTCTCATGCATGCACACGCACGCACACGCACGCACACACACACATGCAGGCCCCCATGCTATGCACAGGGACACAAAACATAAAACGACAACACCACCCTCTGACACGTGTGTCATGCACACACACGCGCACATGCACACCACCCACCCACCCACACACACACACTCATGCATGCACTAATTTAGAAATTCCCTGCATTTCCCTCACTTCGTCCTCCATCTTGATTTTTGCCAGGTTTTTGACAGGTCAACATTTCACCCTTTGAGTGCACCGCCCCTTTAAGCTTTCTCCAGCCATGCTGAGCAGCCTCTGACCGTTAGAGTAATCGGGACAGGTTCATCTGTTTCTGGCAGGGTTGTTTGTAAGGATATTTATGTGTGTGTGTGCGTGTGCACATTTGTTTGCTTGTGTGTGTTTATGTGAGCTTCGGGGAGAAGGCATGAGACTATTTGGCATGGTGGATGCTCCTGTCTGTCTGTAATAAGGGGCGTTGAATTCCAAGCAGGTAGATGATCTAAAAATACACCCAAACTGATGTTAAAGAGTCAAGATACACTAAAGGCTGACAATTATGTTAATGCCACCGAGTTTTGATGAAGAAATTAAACGTGTCTAGCCTGCCCCTTGGAGCAATGCTTAGTATTTATATAAGCGTGCTTGTGTGTGTGTTAGTACGTTTTATTTATATTACGGCTGTCAAAATAATGTAATTAATAATAATTCATTAATTATATAAAAATAACATGTCAAAAACATTAACACAGAATAATCACATTGTTAACCCTGCCCCCCTTAGTTACTGTTGCTAACTATACTAGACTGTTTCTTCAGAGAGAATACAATTTAACAATTTAATTTAAGGTTCCAACGAACGGCACTTCCGCACTCCATTTTCGGAAGGAGGGGGCGACTTTTAACCCTTTATGCAGACTGTTTTGAGATAAATCTACGTTGTCTCAGGTCATGCATGGTGGATGTAGCTGTCTGGAGGCTGCCCATGTCAGCCTCCATGGCTTGGTGACACGCCCACTTAAGACCAGAAGCGTTCCATTCTTGCTCCATTAATATCCATTACCACGCCCTATCTTTGTATAATTATAAAATCTTGCTATGTCCATGCAGCGTTGAATGTCATCAGAACTTGATGCTGAACAATTTGCTCAAAGTTGAGTAATATGTGACCTCTTATTTGTTCTTGTTAAAAGGGGAGCAGCTGCATTTTTCGGTTCAAAGATGTTTGGTTTAAACTGGTAAAAACAGCATTAGAGCAATCTATATTGAAAACAACATACTGTAGAAGGAAGGTGTTGATTGCATTTACACGTCATCGCTATAAGACAAACACACTATGTCTAGCTTAACTGTACGACATTCAGCAAAATGCTTTGAAGTGTGAATGAATGTTGAGCTTCAGAGATGACCCCTTGAAAACCTTATCTGTCATTGTACTGTTTCGGTCTGTGGATTAGTACCCGTCTCATGCCTTTCCTGCTGTTGAGATTAACTGGAGTCTATGTTAACATCGCAAAGGCTCCGCTAACTAGACTATTTCTGGTTCATACCTCTTCCCCAAATAGGAAGCAATGCTCTTAACATGGCTGGGCCTTTGCCATCTTGTTTTGCATAGCTGGTGACTCCATTTGTGTGTGTTTGTGTATTTCAACCTCTATGTATGTGTGTGTGTGTGTGTGAGCGCCGATGATTAAAATAGCTACCTGGTGATACATGCAATCCATCACCATCGCCCTCAGATGGCCCTCGCACCCAATTGCTCTTCATCCCTCTCTATCACTCCATCCTTTCTTCCCCTCTCTCTGACCGACTGTCTACCCTTATCATTCTCTCTCATCCTGTCATCTCTCCGTCACCTGGGGGGGGGGGTGTGCGGGTCTGCGACCTTTGACCCCGCGAGGGGATGAGTGAGAGGTCCCGGCTCGGGCTCCTATCAAATGGGACAGTTGGCACGACTCGGTCGCGTGCAATTAGAGCAGCTGCTATCGTCGCTTGTCAGTGGCAGAGAGTGCTCTGCATGGCGAAGCAGGCTGCTCTCACCGGAGAACTGTGTGGCGTGCAGGCGCTTTAGAAAGCCCAGGCCTGATCGCTGTGCGCCTCTGTGTGTGCATGCGTGTGTGGGTGTTGTTATGGATGTGGCTTTTATCACAGATGATTGTCAGATGCAGACATGAGAGAGGGAGAGAGAGGGTGAGAGAGGGATAGAGGGAGACAAGGAGAGAGAGAGAGAGGAGAGAGAGAGAGAGAAGGGAAATACCTTAAAAGACCGGCAGCTTTCATGTGGCGTTCCCGTGGAGACTCTGAGAGCAACAGTTGTTGGTGGATCTGAGCAAAGTTATTGGAACACCTGCTCAACGCTTCAGGTGCCAAGTGGCCACCTCTCTGGCTTGCATGCTTCACACTGCCTCACGCACGCACACACACACACACACACACACACACACACACACACACACACACTCGCGCGCGCACGTGTGCCTATCTGCACATAGTCTCTGTTTTAATATTTCATGCTAAGCTCTTTATGCCACCACCTTTCATGTGTCGGCCCTGCACATATAGATTTACACAGCCTACCGACCTCTAACCAATTAGGGCAGCTTTCCTGCGTCGTTTCCAAGATTACGGTGAGGTCAAACCCGATCCCATGTCCCTGTGTCTTTTCATTCTCCTCTGAGAACACAGCTCACTGATTCAGATGTAACAGATGTGTGTGTGTGTGTGTGTGTGTGTGCGTGTGTTTGTGTGTGTGTGTGTGTGGGATTGTGCGAGAGGGTTTTTGACAGAGGTGCCTGTTTTTTTACTAAGTGACCGATCCCAAGCCCCGCCTCTTTCACCTGTCCAACCTAGTTACCGTAACTAGGTTGGACAAAACAGCACAGTAGGCTATAACAGGAAGGCAGTTTCTATTGGAGAGCAGGCGAAAAGGGGCGGGGCAATTATGATGGCCTTCTCAGAGTGTGTGTGTGTGTGTGTGTGTGTGTGAGTGAGCGAGAGAGAGAGAGAGAGAGAGAGAGAGAGAGAGAGAGAGAGAGAGAGAGAGAGTGTTCAGTGCCCTTTAGGTGGTAGACCTCCAGCCCAGTGACTAGAGGGTCACTGAGTCCCTGGTCCAGCTGTTCCCCCTCAACGAGTCCCACTGCAGACGGTCACATGGTGATGACATCATCAGACCGCCCCTTCATCTCACCTCTGGGACAACGCTAGTGAGGCGTGTTACATTGCTCTCTCTCCCCTCCAATCTGTCTCTCTATACTTATTTCTATCTCTACCTCTCTCTCTATCATGCACTACATCTCTCTCTCTCTCTCTCTACCTTTCTCTCCCTCCAATCTCTTTCTGTATACGTATGTATATCTTTACCTCTCTCTCTATCATTCAATACCTCCCTCTCTCCCTCTCTTACATTCACAGGACCAGCCCACCCCGGCTCACATTATCTCCCCCCCCTTCTTTCCTCAGACCTCCTCATCGAGACGTGGCAGGACGATGACGATGTAATCTGAATGGCTGTGCTGCTGTACGTGTTCACCGATTCGACGGCCAAACTGTTCCGGCACGCATGGGTTTTGACACAGGAAATGTTTATTAGCGCAGCTTAAAAGCAACATGTCCCCCTTTTGCTTTGTTGATCAGGGGTGAAACATCACTTGGCGCTGGAGTCGACTCATAATTAGTCACCGGGGATGTGGTAAAAATAACATCACTTGTTTGGTACGGAATTAACTGGAACAAAAGCACATGAAGGCGTGAGCTTTGGCGACAAGCAACAAAAAGCACATGTATTATCTTTATGCAAAATCAAACGGTGTGTTTATTCCTGGCCTTTTTGGTTCAGCGCCATATTGTGTGTTTGGTACAGTAGAGCATTAGATTCATTAGAAATTCACAAACACAATTATGACTGAAACGCTCACACCCTATCACACAAAATGATGTCTTTTTTTATTGCAACTATAAGCTATTTTTATTTATCTCACATGTCTGAGGGTAGTGGGGTGCTGCCTGGATCAGCCCGGACCCCCACCGCCATGTTGTGATTTCAGCACACGGCGTTCGGAAGGAGCCGCAAGGTTTTGAACTCCAACTGCGGTTGAAAGGCGACGCTCTTGTGATGGCGTGCGACTTTGAAAAGCTCTTTTCTTTTCATGAGGAGGAGAGGAGCGACGGCAAGACAGAGACAAGAGAATGCAGCTGTCTTTTGCTCGCAGTTTTGTTTTCCTGTTGGAAATCAAAAAGGCGCCGTTCGGTGTATTTGCCCCTGAGCCGCATGCTTGTTGCTTTGGTGGTGGATTGCGGTGGTGTAAACGACATGCCTTTCTTCTCCTCCTTCTTCTCCTCCTTCTCCTCCTTCTCCTCCTTCTTCTTCTTCTTCTATGGTGTGGCACATCTAGCTTTGTGTACCACTGTCTTCCTCTTCTGTCGTCTACAAGAGCAGAAGAATGTTTTGGAACACCAACCCACAGAGCATTTTCACAAACCCAAGTGCTCTTTATTTTCATCTCCAAATATTTGCCAAGCATTTCTTAAGTGTTTTGCAAAGTGTTATGTGATATGCTTGGTACATCCTCCGTGATATACATTACATGATAGCAAATGGATTACTGTAAACCTAATACGGATTTTTATTCAAACATCAAAGGGGCGGTTGTGTTTGTAGAGGTAGGAACACGTCAAACCAATATTTTGCTCCGCTGTTCTTCATCTGTATTACAACATTTGTTTTGCTGTGTAAGTGGATGGAGCTAATGTGTCAATGTTGAGCCGATAGCTGCTGACAGTTCTGCTTTGAGCTTGCTATCAGCTGTTTGTGTGCGCTGGGTGAAGATGTTAAACCTGACTAAACATCGCAAATCGTTTCAGTCAGAACCGTTTGTTTCTCCCCACCAACATCTTGTCCGCATCAGCGGAGAACTGGGCAGTGTTTCTGGCCATGCAGCTGGACGGACAGCGCTGGTGAAGTCAGAGCTTGGCTTCTCCCCACGGACATTCATAGCTGAGCGAGTCACATTGAATTTATTACAGCGCCCGTTGCAATGTTCAGATGCGGCTATAATAACAGCGAGGATGAGCTCTGGTTCACATCAGCGATAAGTGGACCTAGCGTTTAAGATCATTATTAAGCGTTTGGGGGGGGGGGGGAACTCTGAAGGCGCTCACACACTGGCCTTCTCCGAGACACATAGCTAATATGAGGGCGAGATGATTGAGAGAGAGACATGAAGAGGGAATGAAAGAGATGGAGAGAGAGAGAGAGAGAGAGAGAGAGAGAGAGAGAGAGAGAGAGAGAGGAGTGGGGGCCTTCTGCTCTGGAGCGCCAACTCCCCGGCACATTTTTCATTTCCCACCGAGTTGAAAAGA
>JAODUE010000014.1:552348-564693 GCA_027564755.1 Amblyopsis hoosieri
AAGCTTGACAACCCATGGCCGCCACGTTGAGAGGGCGGGGTGACGGAGGGGGCGGGAAGGGGGGAGACCCACCCACAAATCCACCCACCCCCACACACACACACACCATCAGCTCATTAGACGTCATCCACCCCTCTCTCTCACTGAAAAAAAAAAAAAATAAATAAAAACCATAACGTCAACAACAACAACAACAATGATAAAGACCCAGAAATGGCCGTGTTTTTCTCCAATCACTGTGTTCCTTCCCTGCCGCCGCCAACTGCATGAGTTCCAATGGAGCAAGACTGAGCTCTACGGGGCTGGCCTCCATCCCGCCCCGACATAGCTGTTGTTTTAGCAGTGCCACGTGCTACCAACACGCCCGCCCCACCCTGTGTAGCGAAAGGCCCCTGGCCTCCATTAAGGTTTGATATCCTTTCGCTGCGGACTCTTTAAGACATGTAACTGATCCCCTCCGCCTTGGCTCAGAGGGGGGGGGTCGGTTCTATGTGCCAACGAGGCGTCGTTTTGCATCTCTCCTCACAATGTGCTCTCTCTCTCTCTCTTTATTTGTCTCTTTGGCTTATGGGTGGTCTGTGTTTCTGTGTCCCGGGTAAAGAAGTGAAGATACACTTTGCACTTCAGGTCTTGTATTTGGCACTACAAGCAGATAGTACTTTACTAATTGGGGGGTGTGTGTGGGGGGGGGGTAAGGGCGTTTGATATCAACAAGCTATCAACAAAAGGACATTATCGTGAATAAAGGGTATTACTGCATTTTTTTGTAATTGTAAAAATATGAAGAAAGCATCAGTCAAACTGAAATGCAATGGTGTGCTGTTTAAGTGCAATACTGTACATAGATACAAGGACAACAACTAGCAGTTAATCCTCAACGATAAAGACACCCAATGGTTCTCGGCCGTTTTTCAGGGGCTGACATCGTTGGAGTGTAGAATCTCTTTGCCAAACGTACCAGTTTTTCTAAAGGAGTGTAAATTATGTTTAAATGAATTCATCAAGATCCGTGTGCCATATCCTACAAAGCTACAGTACTGTGTATTCAAACAGATTTGTATACATCAGGTACAATTATCACTTGTTGAGTTAGACTTGAGCACATTATTTTTGATGCTGCAGAATTTAACCTCTAAGGGTATGAAAACTTCTCACTTCTCTATTAAACTAACATAGAACATCTATTTAATTTTTAATACACACAAATCAGTTTTTCAACAGTTAAATTCTGCATGTTATACATCATAAACCTTTTCCATATTATTCTAACAGTATTTTCACAAATGTGGAATATAAATATTTTTTCGGAATTCCCAAAACCCAGACACTGCTCTTATGACAGAACTCTATAGATTCTAGAAAGGTCTATCTCTATCAACTAACCAAACTATTCTCTAAAGAACCTTCATCTAGAATTGTTTATCTATGTCTCCATTTTAAATTAAACATATGGGTGTTTTTATTTATTATTTTGTCTGAAAGTTTATAAAAAGATGAAATAGTTGAACTACAAGTGTACATTTTTACATGGCTTTGCATTTTGCATTTATTTTTGTATGTTTTTTCAAATGTTACATTTGAATTGGGAGGTGTGACTGTGTATTGTTTGCCTAAAATGTAGCGTGTCCGAGTTTACAAACATTTCAGGGATGGTTGAAGAAAACAATACTCCATGAATTTGTTGTACCCCATTGCAATTATTGTCATTTCATATGCAAGCATGCCTAAACATGAACCATCGTACAGTTTATGTTTTCCCTTTTTGATTCACAAAATATGAATGTACATCTTGTACAAGTAAACTATCAATAAAGTTATAAATATTTGTACTTGAGTTTTAAAATACATTTGACTGTGTATGCTGTGATAAAAATACGTATATGGAAGGAGTTGATGGTAGACTAATGTAAAATAATATAGGCTGCTGTACAGGCTGCTGTACAGTAAAGAAACAAATAAATAAATAGCATTTCTAACTAATGCACTGATATAAACAATATTAGATTTTTCTTATTAATTACTTGTTAACATACCATATTTAAGAATATGATTAGCCAGCTGCCTGAGCACTTGTTCTGAGTAGATACAGTTGCACCTGGTAGAGAGGCAGATCTGCTCTGTTTGTGTATCATGCTGTAGGTAGTGGCTAGCGGCTAGCGGCTAACGGCTAACACAGCAACTGCCTCTGCAACAAAACCCTGAACCAATACCAATATGAGTCCGGGGCTGGCATCCATGCCGGTGTTCTGACGATTTATGCTGTGTTGTTGAAAAATGATACCGTAGCCCTATCGAACATAGCAACTGGTTGAACATAGCTACATTACGTGCTACATTAAAGTTATTACTCCCACAGTATAATGTGATATAAAAAGCTTCTTATTGTTACATACATTGCATACGTGCCTACATACTCTTTCAGAAAGTGGCAAATTACAAATATGCCCAAACAATCTTAAAATTGTTGTTAGTGGTGGGAATTGGTTAACATTATGTAAATATTTATTAAATATACAAATGTTAAATTAAGTAAACCGAATCATATTCTACAAGTAAAAAGACAACAAGCCTGATACATTTGTTAAAAACATGCAATAACAATTAGCTAGAAATCCAGATTATGTAGCAGAAATCTACGGGCGTTGTCTCATGCATGACGAAAATTATGCAATAACGGCTGTGCGCATGCGCAGTGTGTCGAGGAAGCAAAGCTCCACAGGTAGCATAAAACGTCAGAACACCGGCTCCATGTCAGCTAGCCTGGCTCACCACGGCCAATCTGAGAAACATACCAACAGAGAACATTGAGCTGTTGCATGAGATCCAGATGCCCCTCAGCACTAAGAGCAATGCCCCCCCTTCCCCTCCGAATTCTCCGTTCTCTCGCACTCTCGTTGTCCATCGCAGTGACAGAGGCAGTGTCGGTATTTGAAGCGGCACTGGAACTGTGTCCAATAGATGCAAGATGGCTGGAAGCAGGCCTGCACGTGCATGAAAATAGCCCCCGAGCAAGAGATTTGAGGGGTGCATGGAGCATCTAATCCTGTTTGAGTTTGCTGCCGTTGGTCCAAGGAGCAGTCTTTCTCCCTGTTTCAATGGCAACGACTAACCCTGAAACATGACATGACAAGGTCAACAGTTAGCGTATGTTTAAACTTAACCCCCCCCCCATCACACACACACACACACACACACACACACACACACACACCACACATACATACATACATACAAACATCACGCCTTATACTTGTTCTACTGGCACATACTACATTTTACACATTCATAGTGGTACCACTATAGAGTATTAGCTTCTTCTGGAAACTTGAGGTCCAGATGTGTACACAAATGTAATTACAGCATGTGGTATAGTGGGCTATTGTCTGGACCCCATGCAGGAATTTGCCCAAATGGCATCCTGCATGGGCCTATTGCCCAGTACCCCCAAGAAGGTCGCGGCGCATTGAATTTGTACCTCTGTGCTCATACATCAAGATTGAGTGATATAGTCGCAGACTGATGGCTTCTTATTTACCCAGAAACCTCTCTGGTGGGGGCCCACGGAGCCGGCTCGGGAAACAACAGCATCCTTTTATGTGTACTAATAATTAGCTAGGCACACACAGCCATCCATCAGCCATCAATGGGCCATGGTTGCTTTGTCAACACATTCAAGCACATAAGCTATTTATGTTGGCCACAAATAAAGAATAATATCATACTGTAATGCTGGAATGGAGTGTGTGTGTGTGTGTGTGTGCGTGTGTGTGTGTGTGTCAAGGGGCATGGTTACAACATGGCCATTCAAAGTGTTTCCGTTTTGTCTATAGTTTTGAATATACATACTGTATATTTCAAAAGAATATATACTGTTCCCTTACTGTATGTTGGAGAATACAGTAGTACTTTTAAGATTATTAGTATCTTATCTCATCTGAATATGTGTGCACAGGTTTTTCTATAACCCATTACACATTTTAACGTTAAATTCTGGTGTGTCGTATACATGTATAAATATTAGTTTGACAGAGATGAGTAATATTGCACACTGAGGCGTGTGACATATTTATTTTAACATGGGAGATTCTGGTGATATTCTGGTGTTATGCCGTGCTGCCCTTTTAGGGGTCAAGTGCTCAGGGGTGACATGAAAATAGCGCAAAAAAACGACAAAGAAATCACTCTAATTTCATTCTTATAATCCTCTTTGTATGTCACCACACACAAGTATGATCTGATGGAATGTGAAGAGCCTCAATAGAGCCACAATAAATAGTTAAATGACAGTTTAGCTGTTGCAAAATCTTACTACAGAAAAATGCTTTGTGTCTAGCTAATTTTGAGAATGAAATTAACTGTATGTTGGTTTAGGTGAAATATGGCTTGGCCATGGACTCTGCGGTCCTAGAATGGAAGGTTCCATTGCAGTAGAATCAGGGTTAGCTTGAAGTAAAGCCACCCAGAGAAACCTCATCTTAAACGAGCTGAAGTGCTGAAGTCACTTTGGCCTGCCGCAGATCAAAGCTCCCTTTCATGCAAGTTTGTTTTGGTTAGACTTTGGTTAGCTTTGTTCACTAATGCTCATGTATCTAGAGTCAGAAGCTGTGCAAAACTATATTAAAAGTAATGACTTAGGAACGAGCCAAATATTTATGTCACATTGCAGTAAATGTGTCACAATTGTCAACATTTTAAAGATTGACGAATTTAACATTGAAAAGTGACTTGCTGTCAGGTAATTTGTGTTATTTTTGCATTTGTCTTCTCTGGTGCTATTCCAAATTAGTTTTCTACAGAAACATGTTTTCATCCCATTACAAAATAATGCCTCATAATTGTATGGTTATTAAGAGTTGCTTTCATTGCCATAATAAATATTTAAACTCCAAAATATTATGTCTGGGTAATATGAGATACATACTGTATTTTATGTGTTCTGGCAAAGATAAAGTATAATTGTAAGGACATTAAATGATAATTAGCCATATCAGCACAGCAGGTCATATTCCTTCTCCTCTCTTATCAAGCTTCATCACTTTCCATTTGCTACACATTCACAATTAAATGTATTAGGCTGAGAGCAACTGTCGTGATTCCAGGGCAAATGCAGAGAAAGGAACAATGAGGCCTGCAACCCTTCTAATGCTTGTTGTGCGTACAGTATGTTTAACTGGCGATGTTTGGTTTGGGCGGTGATTTCCAGCTTGGCACCGGTGCAGACCTCTCTTTTGCCACGTGCTGTTGTAGCTCCATCCAGTGGGCTAACAGTATTTTTTGTGTGTTCCCATCATCCCTACTGCCCCTCAGAAGAGGTGCATTCAGGAGCAGGGCAAGTTACTCAGAAATTGTAATAAGTTACTAGTTACTTATTACTCCTTCAAAAAGTAATAATATTACTTTACTTATTACTGGGTATTAACAGTAATTAGTTATGTTTCTAGTTACATTACTATATTGCATTAACAATCACAACCCTGTATCGCCCCATCTGAACAATGACAACGTGTGTAGCCAGCTCATTTTAGAATTGAATCCTCTCTCTATTGAGTCAATAATAAGCCAAAGTGAAAACATTGCAACCTCTCAAACCAGGTGATTGGATTGGTTGGTTCAATTATCCTACCTTAAGTTTGGCAGGACCAGTAATCTCGTTCTTGTAACGCAGTAATGCAGCATTACTTGGATTAGTAATTGTAATATCATTACTGTTTTGGAAAGAGGAATTAGTTACACTACTAGTTACTGAAAAAAAGTAATGATATTACAGTGACTAGTTACTAGTAATTAGTTACTGCCAAACACTGGTCAGGAGTAAAGAGGAAGGCCGGAAAAGGTTTTGTAACAGTCTTGTCATATACGAGCCAATGCATTGTACAGTAGCTCTATACTGTATACAGTAATATAGCCTTTTTACAACCCCAGACAATTCCTACAGTGTTAATGATGTTCAGTCAGAAGCAGCTTGGTAACCTATCATTTGTAAAAAAAAAGAAAAAAAAAGAAAGAAAAAATATATTTATATAAATTAAAATAGATATTTATTTAAAATGTTGTTTAGCTGGAAGCCAGAAATAGTTTCACCTAAGTTAACAAATTAAATATGTAAAGCTATAGTTTATATATGAACACAGCAATATTTTCACTAAATACCACAATATAATTATTTAGTTTAAACCACGGAAAAGGCAAGCATTTTTAATAGGGTACTGTGTTCTAAGACAGTAAATTTGGGGTTGTTACTAGTCTATTGCATCAGTCAATCAGCAGGGCAGAAGTGTGAATAAATCAAATGGCTACAGAGTTGGAATACATAAACAAAGATTATACATTTTCCACAAGTCCCACCTATTACCAAGGAGCAGACATATTTGTATTAGACTGTACAATATTGTATACCATGGTTGTACAAACAGCTTATCGGTTCTAGATGACTAGATGTGTGTTTTAATCTAAGCATGTTTAAGGTCAACCTTACATTTTGAGTCTGCAGCTGACCTTGAATTAACTGTCAAGCTACTGAAAATGTCATTCGATGACATATGAAATTAGTCTTGGCTATTTGGTTGCAACATACGGTGTATGAACAACACATGGCAGGCAACATAATGCAATCAGTTGTCTTTTAAAATAAAACCGCTACTTTATTTATTGAAAAAGTATATATATGTGGCATTACAAAACATGTTAATATTATAATTATTATACGTTCTTGTACAAAACTAGCATTCAAAAGAGGTTTTATTTGTATTTTTGTATATATAGTATACATTTTCTCTTGACAAACATTTTTGTTTGGTTTAATAGTAATAATATAATAATATATAATATTAAAAAATAATAATATAATATTAATATTTTAAAAATATAATAATTTTTAATATGACATATTAATTACACAATTTCAAACATATATTTTATATAACAAATGCAGCCACGGGAAAAGCAGTCAGAGTGATCAGTCACTTAATATTATTACACTCCACACTGACATGCATGAGAAGTAGTCATTCTGAGCAGAAAGGATTTAGGTTCTGGTGTGGGCTGCTATGAGATATCAAAAGAGAAAATGTCAAATCAAAAGACAAATGTCAACAGTCAACATTAGCAGCGCTGTCTCCACGGACCATTAGAGTGCATTCCAAGACTTTTAGCTGGTTCATGTTTCCCCTTCCATATAAACAGGTGTCCTGTAGTAACATTTAGTATGCCGCCGTTGGAGATAAAGACATGAGATTGTTATTTCAATCAATAAATGAAACTGGAAAAATAATAAACTGTGGTAAACAGCCTACAGTAAAATGTTATAATTTTCCATAACCTTGTGTCAGAAGGGGATTATGCTAATTGCTTCAAAGTGACACAACCCTCTGGGTTTCTGTGGTTGGTGTATGTTTTCAAAACAGAACATCTATATCCACTGCTTAATTGTCATGTTAGGTCACTCAGTGGGGTTGATGTTAATCTGGTCTAAAGGTGGAGCAAAGGTCACGAAAATAAGTTCTCCTTTTCATCACAACACATCTCAGCATTGTGTTGTAAAGTGCCTTGTAAACATATGTGGGAGAGCATTTGCAACTTACCCAGCTGTGAAACAGTAGGATTGTGAGGTGTTTAGTATTGACTACTTGCAGCTAAATAGGCTATACTGTACAACTGGCAAGGACGAAATCTTGGGTTTGAAGCCATGTTTTTACAAAACTGTGAAAATAGTTTTTAGTATACTAAAAAACCTTCTGTACTGTACTTGGCTGGGCTGGGTATACTGTTCCAGATGTGTTTTATTAAGTTAGCTTATACTGGAATATACTGGAAATATTAGTGTGTCAAAACGCTGAAGGTACAGTGTGCAACTACTAAAACAATGTTCTGGAAATAATAGTGTCAAAACACTGAACGGACAGGGCAACTAATCAAACATTGGTGTGGATATTTATGCCATCAAGTTTTCTTTTTTTTGTTTTGGATAGTTGCAAATATTTCCATCCTCTCCTCTCATCTTTTCTCCCTGTGAGCAGATAATATTAAAAACGGCATCGCTGTATGTGCATACATTGAACAATCAGCCTCCCCAGAGCTGGTCTCCATAGACATGCACCACAGGGGTCCCCAACCGACCCCCCCAAACAATGTCTCAGAGGTGTTTCAGAAGATAGATTCAGGCTAATCAGACAGAGTGGTAATGAAAAAATAAAAATACTCACAGTTTACACTGGAAGCCATGTTATAGAAATTGCCACAGTGATGTACAATATATTGCTACTGTATATTAATGCCATTATTTCCATTTTCAGTGTAATTTCAATACAAAAAAAACAAAACAAAACATATAGGACATATGACAAAAATATAAGGAAGTAGACACATTTCCAAAAATATATGATAATACAGACAAGGATGTTGAGTTTGTATAAAACCTGTTTCTTGAACAAGTCAGAAGAAACACTAAAGATATAATCTTTATCTCCGTCAAATAACGTACATAGATAGATTCTAGCCAGGATGTGTCTTTCTGTGTGCAGTAATGAACATCTCAGATCAGATTTATCTGACCGTTCTAAAGCCACATCCAAGTCCTCACATAGCCTTGTTTGGTTATTCTACATTAAAAGCCATTGCACATTCTGTGCTTAGAGAAATGTTTGGTCGTTACACTCATTAGCGTACAGCAGAGCCATGTAGAGATAAAGTCGCGCCATCTCCGTTCACTCCAATGGACCGTTTTTTTAACAGCAACGGCACCTCAAAATAGTTCCCGGAAGTTAGTTAGCCTAAATACTGTAGTACCCTAGAAATTCTATTTTAAAGGTAAATCGGTGCATTTATTTACTACTAATTACCAAAAAATGAAGTAATATATCTGTATAAATATATTTAAATTGCCCACCAAGCACTTCCTGGAATTATTTTGCCATATATTTTGCCTCTCCATGAACCATGTGACCGTTGAAAATGTTGAACTTCCGTTGGCGTAACTCTCTCTATCCATGGCTCTGGCATACAGGGCCTCAACAGAACAGTAACTTATGCGTTTGTGAGTTGATGGCAATGTGTTTTCCATTCCTCCTGTGTAAGAAATCATCAGCCGGTTTACTAAATCAGAAGGTTAAGTGGTGCTGATTGATAAAAACAGGTAGGTAAACATTGTTTAATTAGAGAATAGCACTTGCTTCCTCATACATTAATGTTGGAAATGTCTTATTTTTGCAGATGAATCATGCTTGGCCTGAGGAAATCACTGGGAAAATGAACTTATTTTACCAGACGGGTAAGTGCTCTTCTCTCATCATGTCACAGTCTCCTTGCTATTAGTTCTGGCAAATCTGAAAAATAATACTTCATAGTCGGTGTTTTAAAAGGGTAAGTGCTTCCTGGTTGAATTCTTAAATACTTTGCATAAAAGTGGACCGTTGATTGAACGTCTGGTCTGTACATCCCTATTCATACTGTTAATGATTATGAATTATGCAGCTTTTTCCTCGTAATAGAAAACAGATGGATAATAAAATGTACTTTGACAGTTCAGTGCTCCGATAATGATTTTATGCCAGTCATAGAACACAGAAGACATCTGTATTTGTTTAGGATTCATTTACGCAACTGATAATGCAACAGTTAGACGGAATAATAACGAAGTCATCTGCATATGAAATTATGTTTTCACGTGCATACTGATCTGATCTTGCATATTTGAAAGTTAATTGTTAATTGTTGTTGTTACATATAAGACTTTTGAATGAAGATTCAACAAATATACACTAGGACACATTATTTATATGAAACACATGGCAACAGCACATATGTATTTCTACAGTTGACCCTAGTAGGTGATGAGTTAGTTTGTGCAGTATAGAGCTGTACGCTATGTACTGGGGTGTGGGTGGAGAGAGCAATGTTTATCTTGAGAAAAATATGAATAGAAAAAGGCCATGGTATGCAAGATGACTACACTGCCCACTTAACAAGTCACAATATTACAGGGGTTAAATGCAGGGTCAGTCATTCTTGCTAACTTCCAGCTCAAATCAAAACAGTGTCGCTCCGCAGTCTTGCGTGGAAGGCGGATCACACAGAGAAACAGAAAGCTAGCGAAATGCGAAGAGATATTTGTTGAATTTGACAAAATGTTTTTTTTATGTACTGTATATGCAATAGCTGATTTTATCTTTAACTACTGCAGTGCAAAATAACATTATGTCATATACTGTAGCCATACAGTATATATGTGACCTTTAACCTGGGAAGCCAATGGTCAAACGCTGTAGCGTTAAGGTTAGCTCGCAGGCTAAGTGAATACACCTTGCCCTGTATAAGTTACTTATTACTACTCTCCATGAAGGCAAGGAATCAGAGGATTTTTCATACGATAAAGGCAAATGGGTCTATAAACTGCCTGAGGGAACACTACCTTTCTTGATTGCCGCCCCTATCTGTGTTTCCCAAATGGTTTATGGTACGTCTTTAGACGGGTAATCAATAGCAACAGATGCAGGCTCTCGGCTAGCGCTGGTCTGTTACAGTATGCCTGAAGAGAAGCTGTCAGCCAATGGCAGATTTATAAATAGACATCAGGACACATAGGGATACACAGGGATACAAAGATGCTTCCCCCCCCCGTCCCCCCCTGTCAAATGTTCAACTTTATTTTGACAAGGATACTGGGTTTTGTCGTTACAGCTTGGTGTGACACCCGCTAGCATTGTTCAATGTTTAATGGATTACATTTGGGCTGTCAAAACGGGAACGCGGGTGGGGAAAAGCAAATCATTTCAAATGAATCAATTAATCATAAGAATTAGGCGTAAACAAAATATATCCATACTCATCCATATTTAGTTCTTATACTGGATGCTTCCTGCTATGGATGTGTGTGGTGTTCAGTGCAGAGGCATGGATAAACAGAGCTAGAGATACGTCAGTACTCAGTACATAACATCGGTACAGCAGCTTTTTGCTTTAAAGACACAAACGTGAGGGTAATAAGGTGCACAGTGCACCTTATTACCCTCACGTTAGTGTGGTGTGCGCTGTGTGTCGCGCGTTGTGTCACTCACCTAGTGCAGTTTCGCTCGCCAGCCCAAACGCTTCCCATTGCTCCTTACAGACAGTGTCACTAATCAAAGCAACACAAACCTGATCACTGAAGTGAAATTCCCTATATGGGAAGTTATTAGGATCGTGTTGGAGGAATGTTTACGGTGTTATTGAAACCTGCAATCCCATGGGAATGGGACATATAGACACACACACACACACACACACAGAGGCGCGCGCACACACACGCACACACACAGAGGAAATACATGCAATCATTCTCTAAGTAAGGGATGTTGGAGAAAGAATGATATTTGACATCTGACAAACAAACGCATCTCTCCCGTCAGTGCTCCTTCAGAAGCTTCGCCCCCTCCCCCGATTGGACGAGCGTTGCCAAGGCTTGTGGTGCAGTCCGCACCACTTTGTTTGTTTTCACATTTACACAGCCACGGCACAAGAAAGGACAACTAGTGTACCGTGACGAGATGTCAGCTATTTGACAAAAGGAATATTGGATATAATCACTTATCACACCTTTAAACAGCCTATAAATACATGCAGTGTTTGTTTACATTCTGCTCTGACAGTTCATGTTATGTCTGTCCATGCAGCAAATACATGTCATAGGCACCTGCACAGGATAATGAGAGTGGCTCACTGTACCCTGCTGTTCAACTAGCTTGGTGTAAGAAGACCCACAATGCACTTGGTGAATAGCCTAGGGTCTGGACACGCTCGTTTGCGGCTTGTTTGCAGTTGCATTCTAATGGGCGTAGACCTCTGGTTCATTTGGAAACTATTGGCACAGCCTTCAACGAATTGGCATAGGTACAACTGTTCATATCGTTTCATTTAGCGCTACCACCACCACAATTAGCTATCAAGTGTTTGGTTTTAACGGCATCACACTTAGTCCCACTGGTCGCCCATTGGTCCTCCATACAGAGTGACTGTGCAAACGATAATGCAAACAGGGTTTCCTGACTATAATCTCAGGGAAAACCAATCTCAGAGCCATGGTCGGCTGTGGAGATAGGCTACTGGTTACCCCCACCCTAGACCCACTCTGTATTACGTTCAGCTGAAACCATAGGTGTACGATTTATCTTTACTGACATTGTACAGCAAAAAAAAAAAAAAAAGTGCCGAGCCACTGCATCTGCATGAGCCGCCATTTTGGATCCGCTTAGAGGAGATCATGCTAAATAAAGCTGTGAGAGATGATCTCCAGTGTGATGTTGAGGCCAGACAACCTCCAGTTGGGGGAGGATGGGGAAGGGGGGGGGGGGGGGAATGGGCTATGGGTTAAAA
>JAODUE010000014.1:600714-616048 GCA_027564755.1 Amblyopsis hoosieri
AGATCAGATATATATATTTTCTTTAGATCTCTATATTTGATAGACACTCAACACTCTCTCACTCACACACACACACACACACACACACACACACACACACACACACACACACACACATACACACACACGCGCGTACACACAAGCACGCACACACACACCATCACACGATGTCCCCATAAGTAGGACACCTAAATCACAAAAAGACATTCTCTTCTATCATCTCTCAGCCACTCTTCAACCTCTCTCCCTTCTCCCCCATGTTGTGTGTTTCCACCTCTCCTCCTCTCCTCCTCTCCTCCTCCTCCACACCCTCATGATTAAATCTGTAGCTCCTTGCAGGATTATTAGGATTCTAATTCAATCTGAATTTCAGGAACTTGTTTGCTTGGTTACCTGTCACAGCGTATCAGCTTGTCATATTAGTGGTGATCGTTGGCTCCGCCTAATCTGCTTTAAACAATTTCATTGGGTGCTGGTCTATAAATCATCCCGTAATAGGTCTGACACGCGCAGGCTTAGCTAGGTAAACAAATCAGCTTTGTTTTATGTTAGGCAGCAATGAACTTGGCTTTATCAACTTCCCATCGATTCACACACGCCACAAGGTCAACATCTCCCCTGCCTGCTCATCAGTGGAAGTAAGGGTCAGCACTCAGCAATTAGAATATGTATCCAACAGACAGTGAAGAGGCCCGCCATTTTTTTTTTTTTTTTTTTTTGCTAAGACTCGACCCAGTCACTGAAGCTTCAGGTTGTTTCCTATGAAAGAGTCACTATGTGAAAAAACTACACACAAGCGTCTACTTGTGTGAGTAAAACTCTTGAAAATTAAATATGTTGAGTTTATTTATGAAAACGTCCCCTTACCAAACTCGTTAACTTCTTTAACAAATGCTCACGTGTTGTTTACAAGCCAAGTGGCGAGAGGTTTGCCGGAGATGCTGGAATTGTTTTTGTGTTCGTGGTTCCCATGTTTTCCAGGCATCGGAAAACCTTCATTTTGACCTGTTAATATGAGTTTCCAGGTTTGGAGTGATTTCAGACTAACCAAAGTACAATACTGGGTGGGTTTGTTTTGAACACAGATTGAAACCACCTGATATTTTTAGCAATAATGAAAGCACAGTTCATCACAATTTACCACCAAACCACTGATGTTTAACAATGCCTTGCATTCTTTTCATGCACAGAAGAAACCTATAATAAACACAGCTTCAAGCTGGTTTGGCCTAATTGTTACTTATTTGGCAAGATGTTATACAATAAACGTGCATTGGTAAACAAAAGGCAATACCGAGTGCAGGGCTGGTTAATTACTTAGAGGGCCAAGCACATGATGTTAACACATGGCAGTGTCTGGGCAGGTTGATATATAGTCCAGCAAAGATCAAAATGTAAACAGCAAACACACTAAGGCCTGAAAAGCAGCCTACTGTATGCTTTGGCCATGATGTTTAGTGTAATGAGGGTAAATTCTATCTTGGCTCTTCCCTGTCAAAAAAAATACACATTTGAAATAACTCATTGTCTACTGTTTTATTTCAAATTTGACTTTGAGACACCAAATCCATTTAATACAATAATAGAATACCTCAATGATCCACGATAAAATAAAGCATGCTGGTGATAACAATGAAATACAATGTGGAAAATATGTTCTAATTATATTAATAGCCAGACATTTTTTTTAAATAAAAAGAGTGCTAAAGCCAGCCAATTCTTACGACGGGAGTTTTTTAGATTTTACCTGCATACACATATCACATGCACACACCCACAGACAGAGAGCGCTATATAGGGGAGGTGCAAACATAAATGAGCTAACCCGTTGGGCTTGGTGTCATGGGATCTTTTCACACCAATACATCTCCCTAATGCAAGCAATTTCCTGCAGCTTTGCACTCTAAGAGGGGATTTGACCTGTGTGGGTGACATTTTAAGGGAATTCTAATGTTTAATAAGAGGGGATTAAGGACATGCCAGCAAACAGGTTGATTGAACATGTGCTTTTTTTTTTTACTTACCGACCTTAACGGTTTGTAGGTTTGGGCAAAAGAGTGTCTATAATTAATTATTTACATTAAAAATTGGGTTGTTAAACACACACATAATAACACGCTCATGAAAACACAGACATGTTCTCTCTCTCTCTCTCTCTCTCTCTCTCTCTCTCTCTCTCTCACACACACACACACGCACGCACGCACGCACGCACACACACACACACACACACACACACACACACACACACACGCGCACGCACACACACAAAACATGCAGCGGTATACATGATTATGTGCAATAGCTGACTGTGTGGGGGAAACAAAGCTGAAAAGACCTTACATAAATATGGGCCATATTTTACATGCACATATGAATGATGATACAACCCGTCAGCTCTATGAAATAGAGCCTGGATGAATATATATCTGACAAAGTGGTTGACAGGGCATCATGAGTAAACACAACAATGTCAGAATGGGTGCACTGATGTGTTTGGGATGGTCTTTTGTGTTTCAGATGAGTGTGCGTAAGTGGCTGTGCGCGTGTGTGTGCATGTTTGTGTGTAATATTTTGGAGGGAAACTTTCCCCCACATGAAAAACTCTCCAAATCACAGCCAGCTTTTCCAGGATAATCTTTTCAATTACCTGCGTCGATGTTTTTAAGTGTCATCGGCTGTTTGCCTTTCTAAATCCACCGCAATCCAAAAGTCTGCGTGTGCTGCTGTTGACAATGAGAAATAAACAAGTGTGTGTGTGTGTGTGTTAGTAGCGGTGGGGGGCCCACCAAATTCTCTTGAGGCCTGGAGAGGAAGCAACACAGAAGCAAACTTCTTTTGCTCTTCCAGTGTGAAGTGGCGGCTGCTTTTAAGGCTTAACTCAGGAGAGACTGACAGCAATTAGATCTCTCCTTCACTCGCTCTCTACTGTACCTATCTACTGTATCTATCCATCTATCTTGTAGCCCGGCGAGAGCCACTAAATGGGAAACCACCAGAAAGGGAATGAAATCCCTCCCCCATTCCCCCTCCTCTCGCGCTTATTGTCTTAAAACGAGACCCGCTCTTCCTTCAACTGTTGGTGAGGAGCAGATCTGTTACTCTGAGTGATGCGCTATTATGACAGTTCAGCAAGTCGACCTGACGCAGGTTTTGCGGGTAATGGTGGAATGCTACAGTAATCCCGTGTAAATTATTAATAGTTTCTGAGGAAAGTTGCAATACGGAATGGCGTACATACACACACCAACGTGACAGCTGCACTGCTGTGCCAAAACGCCTGACATCTCGTCTCCTTCAGATTTGTTAAGAAGACATCTGGGCTGAATGCGCGGCAGATTTCGGCACTGATCTGAGATCATCAACAGTCGCTTGGCTGGGCTGCAGGGTTATAAAACCCTGAAAGCCTCTAGTCCTGTATGGATGTTTAATTTAAAATGTGTGCCGTGTGATGTTACATAGCTTAAACTCTTCACGCACACCAAGCCAAATAACATTTCGATTATTTCTTAGAGATTACACCGCTGCCATTTTTTATTGGTTTGGAATATTTAGAGGATATGAAAGCCAATATGAAGAGAAACATGGCAACTGGAGAAAAAAAAAAGGAAAAAAATTAGAAATGACTCACTGATAGCACATGCCTCAGTTGGAAACTGGAAATAGATCCAAGTGAAGAGGTGTGTTAGCCATAGTATTTATATCCCCTCCCCTCCTCTCCCGTCGGTGGTCAGCGCGCAGATCACGAGGTGAGACTGGTACACAGATTACTCTCTGTCTCCCTGCATTCTCCTCTGCTTGTGGTTGACAGGCCCTGTCTGGCCTAACCTGGGTGGAAAGTGACTCTAATTGTCATCTCCACAGACAAGGCTCTGCAGCCATCCTGGAAAACACAGGCAAAATATACTAAGCTACTTTATCATATAGACAGAGCCCGGGCATCGAGGTGCCTTATTGACATCGACTTTTATGCAAAGATAGACTTTTTTTGAATTGGCAGGTCACGTCACCCGCTGCTTAGCATGCATACATAATGAGGTTAAAGCTTTTAAGAGCCTGGCGGAAACACAGGCATCTGACAGGTGAGGTTTGGGAGTTCAAGGAAACGTGTATATATATATTACCTGCCTCATCTGCAACACCCCAGATAGTTTCACATGATTGCGTTAGCTAGGGACCGAGCGTTTTACCAAATGTTCAGTGCTCAGTGCCATTAGCATGCTACTGCTTCGATGTCATCCACACTGTGGTTTCAATCTATCTGTCCTAATGCGACCTATCAGAGCTGTATCCTTAAGTTTTGTCCGAAAAAAGTAAGTGATTCCAGGCAGGTCACTCCTGTTGCATTACTCCAGTTTGAGCCTGACCGGCTGAGTTGTGGCGGTTTTGTTAAATGATGTGCACACGTGGCACTGTGCTGGAAGAAAAGCAAACAGGCAGCAGACACAAATCAGCATTATTGCCAAATAATAAGATTGTTCCATTGCGCACACGATTGGTTGTTATTACAATCAGAATTTGGATCCACCTCTGAGGCTACCTTTTAAGCTAACGCAAACACTATAGATTGTAGCTTTTTTTTTCCCTTTAAACTATGAATTTCAGATGCTGCTGCTGCTGCCCCCCTCCGCACCCCCACCCACCCCCCCCCTGCCCCCCAAAGGTGAAATTACCCTGCTTTTGTATGAGGCACACAGGCTTTGAATGCCGCCCGCAAACGCCTGTGGGCCCATAAATGTGTTCTGAGCGGGAAAGAGAAAGTTAAGCTGTCCTATTGAATTGATTGAACATTCATGAAACTAAAACGTGCCCTCCCACTCACCCACCCACTCCCCCTCTCCCTCCCCCCTCTCCCTCTCTCTCTCACAAGTGGAAATGACTTCCAGACATCTCTAAAGGTATATAGAACACAGCCTTGAGGATCCCAACCTTAACAGTCAGCTGCGAAGCTTCTACCCTGCAGGCACAATTCAATTGTCAAATCACTCATGAAGAAAGCAGGCATGTTCACTGTTCATTCCTCAGAACTGTGCACAGATCACCCTAACCCTAACCCATAATATGCAAGTTCTGGCCATTATTTAAATGATTGTGCTTAAATGTAGGCACTTATTTTCTAATTATGCCTTGCTAAACTGCTTATAGTCACATACATTTTGGCCGGAGGCAGGAGTATTTTTGTAGGCACAGAATTTATATTAATTCTCCGATAAAAGGTAACTTAACATTTTAAATTATTCTTACTTTCCATCCATTCCTTGCATCCAAGGCTTGATTAAATTTGGTTATTATACTAGAACATTCCGGAGGCACATAAAGCCAGTTTAGCCATTGACTTTTACAACTTTTATGTTGCCTCTTTATTGCACTTTCATGTATCTAATCAAAAGGCCTTATTACTTTTGTCTGACAGTATACTTTAATGAATTCCAAGCCTGTCCAATGTCTGGGCATTGTCAGCCTCAATGAGAACAATATTAAAAGTCATTTTCAATCTCGGCATGGAGCACTGATCAAAGTCTTCAAGAAGAGATCGATAAACAGTGAGATGAGTCCAACAAGGGTGATGCATTATGCCTTGATTATACCTGCACGGGTTTTACAACTCTTGGTCTGTGCGTGTATATTCTAATATTTGATTTGTGTGTGTGTGTGTGTGTGTGTGTGTGTGTGTCATGGCTCGACACTTATTGCTCAGAACTGCTTGTGCTCTGTGCAGTCTACCATCAGCCACCTACAGACACCTACAGACTCCAACAGACTCCAACAGACACCAACAGACTCCAACAGCAAGCAGGCATCCACGAGGCCTGATCATTATTTGGCAGTAGCAGTGAGACATCGCACTTCCCAGTCACATTTTAATCATCTGCAATTAGTTTTGTTTTAATAACACTCCCAATTAAGGGTGCTCCGCTTTGCATAATTCATGACACCGCGGCGCTGATGTCAGAAATCAAATGCAACAAATTATAAATAACAGGTTTGAGACAGTGTGATTCAATTAAGGTCCGGGGGAAACATTGGGCCATGCATAATTGAGGGGCCGGCAAGGCAAAACTCATGTCAGGTCTGTCAGCTCGGCTGCTGCTATTGGATTTGGCCTGTCACACACACTCAAATCAGTCCTGTAAAATGTACAGGTTACATTGATTTCATGTTTATATTTGCGAGTGCTCGGGTTGTGTGTGTATATTTTTTGCGTGCGTGCATGCGCTGATGTACTGTATGTGTGTGTGGATGTGCGTGTTTTGGTGTCTTTGCATATGGCTATACGCGCGCGACGTGTGCGGGCTGTGTAAGGTATGCATGCATGTGCCTTAACTGTGCCATATACACACTCCTACTGTGTGCATTGTGTGTGTGTGTGTGTGTGTGTGTGTGTGTCTCTGTGCAGCTCTGCATTTGCAGGGTACAAATCAGGTGTGCCTCTCAGGTGTGATGGATGCATGTGGAGTTTCTGCATTGCAGATCAGCCTTCAGACACTGAGTGGAGCTGAAGTTAGCTACAGGCCAGCACCCTAGGCTAACAGCCCACGCGCCTCGTTGTTATGCTAACACTACTGTTAGCTTCATGAGGAGTCACGCGGTTCCACTCCAGCTATAGCTGGCTACATAAATAAGCAAATTATGGCGTGCATGTCTGTGTTTGTGTGTATGTGCGTACCCATTTATGTGTGCATGTGCCTTTGAAGGTGGCCAGCATGGGGTGCCAAGATGCAGATGTTGCCTTTGCTCACCATGCTACCCATCAGCTGCAATAACAAACAAATCCCTCTTTTATTAACAGAGGGAGCTGCCAAGACAAAACACAGCCATGGAGTGGATTCACTGTATATGGCAGCGGCACGGTTCTGTGGCTTTATTTATTTGTTTTTGTCATGGAATATTGTAATGTACACAAAGGCTTGTTAAAGAACCCAAATCTCGTGAGGTGTGTGTTATCGTGAGTGATCGTGTTCCCTGGATTATTTCCTGCTGTCTCTTTGTGTTATGCTTTTGTGGAAAGGTTCACTGTGCTGTAATAGTAGACTAGTAGACCTGTTGGATAGCACGCATTCATAAAGCTCTGTGGCCAGTTAATATTGCCTGTAAACTGCTGTGGCTGAAAGTTTGTTGTGTGAGGAGTGTTAGTTATGAAACACTTCCAGGGCTTTAATTATCACACAATTTTCAGCGATTACTAAGAGCAAAGGAAATGAAAGAACTTCTTTACGAGTTTGAAAGCACCCCCTAATGTTTATTTAATTAAACAATCGTAACCGCATCTCGTAAAGCTCTCTATAAGATTTATTAAACAAACACACACACACAAAAAAGCAAACACCTCTCTACTGCGTGTTTGAAAGTCAGACTGAACTGCTTTTGAATGGTGTTTTGGCGCAGTAGGACTGCGTTTGTGGGAATTAGAAAAGTGTGAGTGAGCTCCGAGAGTAGGCTACCAATATGGCCACTCCACACATAATCTCTAACACAAACTTACAGGGAGAAACGCTAAACCACGGAAACACGTCCGGGACGTATACATAACTGCCACAAGTGCTGGAAGGAAACATGTGTTAGCCAACTATGAGACGGAGCCACACGTTGCTTTCAGAATCAGTCTCTGATCACTGATTAATCAGCGATGACTCAGGGCCAGCAGCTTTGGTGCGGCCATCTCTCCTGTGACTGGTTAATTGTAGCCAGTCACGCTGACCTCCCATTGGCCCCTGCGTCCTAGCTGCAACCCCCCGGGCTTTGCATTCCCTCCTCTGATTTCTAACATTTTCTCACCCTCCCCCCTCCTCAGTTTGTTTCAGTTTTACACTTTTTTTAAACTGACCCTCTTCCACCACAACGCCCCCTCCCCCCCGCCCCTCCCCTCCGCTACGACAACATATGGGAAAATTTTTTAGACTGATTGCTCCAATCTGATTGAGGGAAGTTATGTAGCTGCCATTTAGCGCGTGCTCTTGTGAACCAGCAGCTGTGTGGCTATATAGGCCCCCCTCTGTGGTGAAGCCATTTCACACACACACACACACACACCCCCTTCCCATTCTGTTCTTGTCCACATTTGGACGTCCTGTGCAAATGGTTGCTCCTGCCACGACTCAGAACACCGGCAAGTGGACGACTGGCTCCATACTTGAACTGTGAGTTCACGCTGACACTCTCAGAGAGACAATGCAGCGTGCAGTAGGAGCACATGCGTGGTGCCACAGTTGGGGATGTTGGAAGGAAGCATAATCACAACAACAACTTTTCTTCTGAGGAGCTTTTCGTGCCTGCAGTTGTACATTAATGAGAGTGGTCCGGCTGGGTTCAACCAAATGGATGCTTGGCCCGGGGAGCTGAGTGGAGAGGGGAATTAGAGCGTTTAGCCATCTCCAGACGCAGGAGAGCAATGAGCCTTGCGGCCTTTGTGTTATCTAATCGTTTGCATTTCCTTTCAACGTCATGAAAGAGAAATCTAATCGGGGCCCCTGATTGTGTTTGCTTGGTGAGGTTCTCATTTGGGCTTCCTAATGACGCCGTCCCAGGCCGAGACTGTGTGCGCGACGTGCACACCCCGGCCCACATTGCATGTGCACGTGCACATGCACTGAGGGAGGAGAGGCTCAGTCATTACAAAAGTGATAATAGGAGGCTCTTCACGAACGCGCACAAAAAGGACAGATCTCTCACGTCTCTCTCTCTCTCTCTCTCTCTCTTCTGTGATGCGTGCTCAACGTTCACTTCACAGCCACGCATGATTGACTGATGGGGGGGTGACAAAAGAGACTGGAAATGGACGTGGAGGGATTTGATGTGAGGCGTGTCAACGCCCCCCATTGATCAGCAACACTGACAGCCTCTTCCACCGTCACCCCACAACCCGGGCAGGTGGGGTCGGAGCAGCCAGGTACCTGAAGGTCGCGCCGCCGTCCAGTTACATTACCCATCACGCCGTGCGACGAAGCGCTCCGTTCGCCCGCATGACGGACAGCTGTCAATCACTCCTGTTCTGTGGTTTCGCTCAGTCTCGTCATCTGCCGGGAGCACGAGGGCTCGAGATGCTATTTCCACTCATTTCATAAAAAATAAAAAGAAAAAAGGGAAAAAGTGTCAAGCTATTTCTGCGGTATCAAAACCTTCCCTTAACATAATGATGATAAATTACTGTGGTTTGTTTTTTCCCATAATGCAACAGTCCCACTTTCTTTTTTTTAAACTTTTTTCATCATCCCCTCAAATAGTTTTAATTGCACGGCGCCAGCAGTATCAGCTACTGATTTATAGCGAAGCGTTGGTCAGAGAAGGTGTTTCGTGCCGGTGGGCAATGGGCTCTTTGTGCGTGCGTGCGCGTGTGCGTGTGATGAGGTGATTTACTGTAGGTAGACAGCAGGCCTGTTTCTCCGCAGCGCAAACCTCCAGTATGGTAGCCCATTAACGGAGGTGACAGGAAAATGCCGTAGCAACGACTTTGATTCTGATTTTTTACCCATACTAGGGGGGGGGGGGAAAATAATAAATTAGCAGAACAAAATAATACACAGAGCGAGATAAATCACGTTAATGACGGGACTTTGAACGACACGTGGAGGAGCAGCGAGAGCTACATGGTTCTATGTGATGATATTAGGAGCCGTCTTCGCACAACACTGAGACGGTAACGAGGAGAAGCTCTTTGTTCTTTTCTCTCCTCACAGTGAAAAATGTTGTTATTCAAGACAGCCACTAGACCCCTCATTAGGAAGCCATTAGGGTTACTGGGAACTGAATTAAACTGCAATAATATATTGCTGAAGATGCTGACAGGCCATGTATGCAACCTACATTGTAAGTAATATATACAATACAAATGAAATAGATGTTTTAAATAATTTTAGCAATTACATTTTGCCATTACATTAGTTAAATACTAATATTTTGTATTTAATATCATTAGTAAAATGATATGTGATATGATAAAGTGAAACATTAAATGCAAATAAACCAACAATGCTCAAATAGAAACATTGACAGTAAATATTGTGTTGTTATTAATGTTATTGAAATATATTTATAATTACAATGATTGTGTAACTGACTAATGATTATTACACATGCAAGTAAAATGACCTCACTCCGCATATGCTCTCATCATTGAGAGGTGCTACTGTCACCACTGTGTGACCCCAGAATCCACTGGCCTAGTGTCTATGGCGATAGGCGGAGGCCGTGGCGCTCGTTGTGCGCACGCCCCAAACGGAGTGTTCCGGCTCGCTGCACAGCGGTCCCCTGGTGGATTAAACACGACAGCGCTAATAGATGGCCCTGTGATGCAATCACCTCTTGTACAGCAGATGGGCCGCATTTCCCCGCTCTCAGGGCCCCTGAGAACGAGCGCTCTCCTTAATGCAGACACGCAGAAGTCATCCCACCCCTTATGTATACACTCCCGCTGCAGATCCAGAATGATTACATAATTCCATTTGATTTCAGGAAATTATTATCCGCCCCAAATACTTTCCTACAATCAGACCTGACAGTTGGTTTAGAAGGTGAAGTCTCTGAATAGGTCTCCTCCTGCTGCGTATTCGCTTTGTTGGCAGGGAGGGGTTTGTGGGGGTGGGGGAAGGGGGAAGGGGGGGTTTCTGAAGGAGGACAGTGTTACAACAATGTTCTTTGTCAGCTTGTACTCTAACAATTGTAATGAAAACAGAATTAAAGGCGTGTAAACCAAGAGAGACCCTCAACTGCATTTCAGTGTGTGCTGTTGTACATCAAATCGAATCCATTGCTGATTATTGTTGTGATCCCTCAATGTTGCCTTACGTGACATTTCATTAAGAGTATTTCATGTAACAAGGAATATCACTCTGTAACTGCAACACAGAGATTGTGTTGTGCGGTAATTCCTATACGGTATGCTCTTGCAGAGCCGCACGTAATCTCAGCTCGTCCGTAACTATATGCATTACCCCACATCCACATACTGAGAAGCCAGCGGGGCATTCCTTGGTCCACGGCAATATAATTGGGGGGCATTTGCTCCCACCATCGATCTAGCTGCAAGGAGCCGCCCATGTCTCCTGCTGTCTGTGACTCTCCCGGGCTGCTGTTACGGCATGGCTTGGCCTGGTGTAGTAGCCAGCACGGCTCACTCTATCCCTGGGGAGTGGGGTAACAGAATCCCAGGCTTACACAATAGACAGGCCCCCGTTGGCAGGTGGTCACAGTCTAGATTAGTGTGTTCAGCAGTGGGGGGAAGGGGCGGGTGGGCTGGGTGTTCCTGGACCAGCTCCTGTCCTCAGGGGCAATGAGGCATGATACAGCCTTGTGCCAGACAAGACACAGTGCTGGGGCCATAGCAGAGACGCAGTGTTAAAGTTAAAGGTGTAGTCAGCTATTGCAAGCTAAATGCTAAGCTAATACAGTTTTTGTCAAATTGAACAAATATCCCCTCGCATTCCGCTAGCTTACCGTTCTCTGTGCGTGTTGAAGAAATTATCCGATACTTCTACACAACCCAGGCTCTATAAATAGTAACATAAACAGTAAAACATAAAGTGGCGAACACCGCTCATCTCAACAAAGCCGTAGCACTATGTTTTGCTTCACAGTGCATCTCTATAGGTTTGCCTCCACCGCTGAGAACTGCGGAGCGATAATGTTTTGATTTTATCCTGAAGTTAGCAAGACTGACCCCGCCTGTGCACAGTGCATCGTATATACGGTGAATGCGGATTACGCTGTGTCGCTGCATCAGTTGAGACGCGACGTCACGGGGGCCGAACGTCAAGCCAAGGAAAACACCTGTCACAACAATGGCATCACTAATGGCAGATGTCAACTGCTCATGTCAGTCTGACATGAGCAGACTGCAAACGTCCCTCCCCCCAGCTCCTCTCGACATGGCCGTTCTCACTGTTTATACACACACACTCATCTCTCAATCCAGGCCAGCCTTGATGGCAGCATTTGTGTTTCACTTTGGAGGCTCAATGCAAGACACACAAATAGGACAGTGGTGCTTTTATGGTATTTGTATAATCCATGAAGCAAAAAATTACACACTATTCAGTTGAAAGGCAATTAGACAATTAAAGCTAATGAGGCCAATCCTTTTCTTTCACCCCAAAACGTCCTCTGACTAATTATCAAATTAAAGAATGCTCCTTTTCTCCCCATGACCCTGCGCTGTTGTAAAAGGAGGGTGAGCAAAGAAAACATGGGTCTGGTCTGTTGAGCCTGTGGCCAAGGAACAGGCAGGCGGCATTTAGAAAGTGATGGGTGTATTAATCACAGCTGAAGTTAAGACAGCTTTATAGTCAACACACACACACACACACGCACACACGCACACGCACGCACACGCACACGCACATGCACACATGCATGCAGTTGCACAGAATAATGCATGCACCAGACACACACACACACACTCAATATCATACTGTAACTATTGTTGAGGGGCCACCAGTCTTACAGGAAGTACGTTTGCACCCACAGGAAGTACGGTCGTTCAGACGACTAGCACTGTGGCAACTTCCTCTAAATATGCACCTGACACACACTTGTGGCAACACACTTCCTTTTCTCTTTGTTGTAAATTTGGCTTGACCGGTTTAAAAATAAAATAATCTCTTATTAACTGTAAGTAATATACGAATATTGGTAAAAGGTTCTTCAAATGGTTTAAAGTGAAATTTTAAAGTTAAAATAGCTTCGAGTATTAGAATGTCGTTAGTTTTGTAATGTTCCTTTACTGTAATGTCCTTGTGGAATGTTTTAGAGCGTTCTTAAAAATGTCGTTAGTTTTGTAATGTTCCTTTACTGTAATGTCCTTGTGGAATGTTTTAGAGCGTTCCTTAAAGTGTTGTTAGTTTTGTAATGTTCCTTTACTGTAATGTCCTTGTGGAATGTTTTAGAGTGTTCCTAAAAATGTTGTTAGTTTTGTAATGTTCCTTTACTGTAATGTCCTTGTGGAATGTTTTAGAGCGTTCCTAAAAGTGTTGTTAGTTTTGTAAAGTTCCTTTACTGTAATGTCCTTGTGGAATGTTTTAGAGCGTTCTTAAAAGTGTTGTTAGTTTTGGAATGCTCTTTTAGTGTTCTTGTGGAAAGTCATCGCTCCAGTAATACTGTTCCAGCATTTAATGTAACTCAGATGCAGTTGAACAAAACTGACAAGTGACCCCCCCCCCCCTTTCCCCCGTCTCTCCATGTTCCCCGTTTTAACCTACAGTTGCACCTCCTGGTAGCACAGAGGCATATTCTGCATGCAGCACCTTCGCACCAAAACCCTCTGTGCCTTATTGATTGATATCAGACCCCAGAGAACAAAATCCAAGTAGAACAAAGCTTTTTTTTTTTTTTTTTTGCAGAAGTCTGCCAGAGCTGGCATACTATGGAGAGCGTGAACATGTTCCGCTTCACTTTGAAGTCATCTCTCTGCTGTGAAAATAACGAGAATCTCCTATCGGGTGCAAACCCGTAGAACCCATTGGGTCATGTGATGCTAAGAGCATCGCACAGCTATCAACCCTCTTCGACGTCAGGAATGGTACGAATCAACCTCGCTGATGTTTTTTCACCCCCCCCACACACACACACACACACACACACACACACACACACACACACACTGCAAACCATTTTACACTTTGAAACGGTGCGAAGGTCGGAGGTCAACGGTTAAAGAGACAGGTCTTCCCAGTCTCCCACGCCTGCCCTGGCTACTACAGGTGCTGGGTGTCTCTGAAACAACTTGACACCCCCTCCTCATTCCTCCCCTCCGCGGTAAGACCTCTCAGAAGAACCCGCTCCTAATTGTTCCCTGCCCTATTCCGTCCAGCACCGGCCAAGGCACTCTTTGTTATCACGTTTCCTGGGCGTTTTCTCTTCATCCCCCCCCCCCTCGGTGTCGTGGCGACCAGCTCAGCGGGAAGATGTGGGAAGAGGTGGGTTGGTGGGAGTTCACAGTTGCTATGACAGTAACTCCTTCTGTCACCGTTCTTCATAGCGGAGGGGAGAGGGAAGCTGACACACACACACACACGGCTGACGTGGCTGGACATAATGGGGGCCGACAGGACCCTGTCAGCGGGACGGGGCGCTCTGCAGCTTCGGTCGCTGGATCAGCCGAGCGCGGGGGGGTTATGCAAAGGCGGGCCCCTCTGTTTTACTTGGCGGTGACCTTCCAGAGTTCACTAGAAGTCTTGCTGATGTGGGGCGCCAGGTTGAAGCTACTGTAATGTTGGGGAATTTCAAACACACACACACACACACACACACACACACAGCATTAACACACCCACGCACCACTCATACAGTCACTGCACAGACTGGTGCACTCACACACACACAGAAAAGCGCACACAGACTTTTCTTAGAACACCTGAGAAAGTTCATCTGGTGATTTATTTTCAAGTTCTGAATGTTTGATTCAAGTTTGGGCTCAGGTAGCCACAGTAGCATTGCTTTACACATGGTGAATACGCCAAATGCACAATGTATGTAAAACAAGAAAGCTATTTGGTTTGCATGAGGGTGTGGTAGCGGCTCTGCAGCCTTGGGTGGACTGAGGGAGTTGGCATTATAAAAATTAGGATGAAGACAGAGATAGATGAGAAATTGAATATGTTTGCCTGTATGGATGCCTGAATCGTACTTCATTTATTCTCAAAACACTATGCCACAAAACAACAGCATTTGTTTTGCTACAAATTTTACATATTCAGCTACTTTACCAGAAGCACAACAAAACGCTTTAGGGAATATGATCATTTGACATGGTGGCATGAAAAACAAAGGTCAAGTTATCATGTTGCTGTATGCGTATGAGTGTATTGCTCAAGAGCCATATGAGAGGGAATGACAACAAACAAAAATAGAAATCAAATGTTGATTTGTCAAATGGTAAAGTGCTGTATCTGTGACATATTCACTGTATCAAATTAATTATCCAAACATAGGTCCTCTCAGTTCCAAGGTAGTTCCATACCTTCGTCATTCTTTAGAATAACTACATTTAGAAAAACTACATTTCAAGTGAAAATTAAGGAAGGTACGTGCTTGACTTTCCGACAGTTACATTCCCGTCAAACCTGCACCTATTCTCCCGTTTGTCTACATGGTTTGAATGGTTCACGTGAATGCACTTTTATATCTCCCCTGTGATTCATAAATCACAAACAGCTCTTTATGGCCATCCAACATCATTTGTTCATCCCACAAGGCTTGATTCATAGCGAGCCAAATGCAGATTGTATAATTTTTCATGTTGTGTTCAATTTACAACAACAACAAATTGATTCCTTCCTAATCAGAAATATGTTTAAAAAAAACAATAATATTAATAATAATAAATATTTTATATATATATATA
>JAODUE010000014.1:636276-649268 GCA_027564755.1 Amblyopsis hoosieri
TCTCTCTCTCTCTCTCTCTCTCTCTCTCTCTCTCTCTCTCTCTCTCTCTCTCTCTCTCTCTCTCTCTCTCTCGCTCTGTATCTGTCTCTGTATCCTTCTCTCTTGAGAAAAAGGTGCACAATTAAAATAATAATAGAAATGAAGGTCTCTTCTTGTTCCTCTAGGGGATGGCTTCCGCAGATCCTTTCGCACAGCTGCATTTAATTACAGCAGAGAAATTTGCAAGGGTTGTCGAGGATCGTTTAGTGTTAATAACCAAACCATGCTCCCACCCTGGGACTGAAATGCCTCATCACTCTCTCTCTCTCAATTTCGTCAGTGCTGGAAAAACAATGTCACAGAGCAGCGCGGCAACAATCCAGCAGCCCATAACACACAGCGAGATGTTTGCACAAACAAACAAGATTCCATTTTTGTCAGTTATTATACTTTCCACCACGCATTGACATTCCCCCGACCCCCTCCAGCGCTGCGTCCTTCCGTGCTCGCCATGATTGGGCTTCAGCAATGCTGTGCCCTTGTCCGCATGCCTGCGTTCTCCTCCTGTTTTCTGCTATCTAGTGCCTATAGTGCTTAATGTCAGTGAACACTAGCTCGCTAGCTCGCTAGCCTTGCCCTGGGCAGTGTATCCTACCTGTTGTACTCCGCCGGGCCAAAGCTCTCAGGAACCCCGAGACGCTAACATGTATCGACACGCGCACACGCACACACGTGCGCGCGCACACACACACACACAAACACAATCACACACACACACACACAATGGCAGACACAATGACAGACAGACAGACACAGACACAGACACAGACAGACAGAGACACAGACAGACAGACACACAGTCAGACAGACAGACAGACAGACAGAGACACAGTCAGTCAGACAGACAGACAGACAGACAGACAGACACCTGTTGTTGAAGCCTGCAACTCTGTCCTTAGACACTGTGTTGCCCCTCTCAGTGAGAACAAAGCTGTGCTGACACAGAAAGACAGCAGACCGAACCAAACCCCCCTCCCCCTACTGACACACACACACACACGCACACACACGCACACACACACACACACACACACACACCAACATAGCATAACGGGTACAGTGTGCAATCAACATTCCATGTGGCATTGGCAGCTCAATTTGGGAGAGATGTGAAAAGCGCACACACTCACAGAGAGAGAGAGAGAGAGAGAGAGAGAGAGAGAGAGAGAGAGAGAGAGAGAGAGAGAGAGAGAGAGCATGTCATCAAACCGAAATGCTTAGGTACGCGCGACGAGAGACGGCTGCTAAACAGAGGAGGCCGGGCGCTATTAAGGTAAGATCAGGGACAAGCTCTCGACAGCTGCGTGGGACCGCTGTCTGTCACGGGGGGGGTGGTGGAGGCCACTACGGACTAGCACTGACGGACTAACAGGCAACAAGGGCAGTGGCGTCAGCACCAGCCTTACCATGTGCTGATGGAGCCCAGCTCGTTTTCACCCCGGCGGGCCCTTTCGATGGGGGGGGGGGGAGTGGACCGGCCCCACTCCTCCGAGGACATACCCCCCCCACTCCCCGACCGCCTCCCTCCTATGCCCAGCAGCTGGGACGTGACATCAGCTCCTTCGTCTCGCTTTTGCGGTGTGATTTCTCGCGGCGCTCGCGGCTCTTAAGAGGCTCCATCAGAGGCACTCAGGGCGAGCTGCAGAGAGAGAGAGAGAGAGAGAGAGAGAGAGAGAGAGAGAGAAAGCGGCTTTTCATCTCGTTGGCTGTGCGGTCTGCCAGCTGGTCTGAGAGAGAGAGACGTACCAGTGCCTTATTGTCTGTGCACGCACACAAAACACACACACACACATTACATATACACGCGCGCGCACGCACCTATACACACATATATACATTATATATACACAAACACGCTAACAGACACAAATACACACACACACACACACACACACACACATACATTACATATACACGTGCGCGCACACATACACGTACACAAACACACATACATTACATATACACACACGCACACACACACACACACGTGCACGCACGCACGCACGCACGTGCACAAACTGGGTGTATCGCTGAACTGAGTGCATATTCAATGACAAAGAGAACACGATTAACATGAGTAAACAGTGATTCAATATGAAACCTAAACGTGGTCTTGCCGTTGTTGTTTCTCCTCTGCATGAGTGAAACCGAATGGTACCTATAGCAACTGTCCTTGCCATGACATAAATAGCTTTCACGTTGGGTTTGACCTCAAGTACTTGTGAATGAATGTTCATGAGTTGAGTTCCTTCAAATCCAGTCTCGAGTCACAGTTTTCAGCAGGGGGCCTCTTAAAAATATTAAACTCAACCCCCTACTCCTCCCTTCCTCAACACACACACACACACACACACACACACACACACTGCAAACTGACTTGGCACTTAAGCTTGGCTTTACTACTAACACATAAAAACTCCTCGAGCACCATTTTATGTCCAAGTATCTTTCCACTGTGACACTGAGGGACCAATTGAGACAGAAATCTTTTTGCACCACTTTGCGGTTTGTGTGTGCGTGTGTGTGTGTGTGTGTCTGTGTGTGAGAAGTTGTGTGCACATCAACATCTGCCGTGTGTAACCCACCAGGGTGGGAGAAAAGACAAATGTGCAGCTACAAAGCAGCTTATCCTGCTCAGCAAAGGGCTATTTGGACCAGCACTGATGCCTATAGACTGATGACCCAGTCTGTGGTGTGCTGCTGACAAAATGTGGTGTCACATACTCAGGCCCACCAAAAAGGAATGCTGCATATGAAGAGTTCAGATGCATTCGCATGCCAAGTCCATCTGACATTATTTTAATTGGCAATATTTAAATAATTTGTTACGTTTTTGGAAGATATGGAAACCTAATAAATATTGCTGCTTTAAGTTGCTAATTGCTACCTTTTTTCAGATGGAGTTAGAGGTTTTTGAATTTGAACTCTTCATATTATTATGCTACTGTATATACTGTGTGGCAGACACTTGGGAGTGAAAACACTGGTTCTTTAGCTGTAACAACTGAACTTGCTTATCAGCGTCGTACTGAACTTGCCAATCAGCGTGTGTGATTTAGCTGTGACGACAGCAAAAGCTACTTGAAAACAAAACGCTGGCTAACTGCGTCAGTACCCGCCTACTTGACAAGCGAGGCATTTTGATTGACGTGCACGACAGCCATCTACGTAACTCAATGACTGATGTGACGTAGTGCTAATGAACAGAAGAGGCTGAGAGGACTAACATAGTAACATTATATTAAAACAATTAGCCTACACAGAATATGTGAACTACCCACCTGCAGAAAAGAAAAATAACAAATCCTGTTGCATTACAGCCTGTAGCATCCACTCCTATACATACACATTGAAATAAAAGTATCACAATGACACCACAGTAAAATTATAATACGTGAATATGAATGAAAATATAAAATACGCTTTTGGTCAAATAAATAACCATAAAAATGTAATTATTAGATAATTTATGTTAGATATTGGAGACACCCACCTCTGCCACATCACAGGAGAGAGGTCAGGAAGGAAATAGTGTAGGTATATCAATACTCCAAACAGGAAGTCACAAAAAACAAGGAGGCGCTACAGGCTACAGACAGGATACTGTAGCGGTGGGAGCGGGCAAGGCAGGGACCAGGCGCAGGGTTTGAAGCAAACAACAAGTCTTTATTTAATGACACACGCAAACACACACCATACACGAAACAATAACCGACCACGAACCAAACAGAAATCCCATCCTAAATACCAAAGCCAAAGGTGCAAACAATACACAATCAGTGCAAACACCCGTGAGACAAGGAGCGCTGGGGAAGTGCACGTCTGGAAACCGAGAGCGGGAGCACGCAGGCCCCGGTAACGGTGGGAGGGCACGGCTCAGACCGTTACAGATACATACTATAAAGCAATACATACATATAAAACAATTAAATAAAACAAAAGCCAATGAGTGTAATTATAATATACAGTAAACACAGTGTTAATGTTACATTTGCACTTGTTCATGCACTGTGTGACACCATTGCGTCTGCGTCGTGCACACCAGTTCTGCGATGTCAACTTTAAAAGGTCGTGGCAGGTTCTCACAACAGGCTGAGGGGCATCAGAAACATTATGACGGGCTAGGTCGGGCTAATCCCCGCTGTGTTTCCATGCCAAACTGGGCCCATTCTCACGTCACGACGCTGTCATGCAGCATAACGGTCTCCACGAGGGACAGATGAGGGAAATACTTTCAGGTTTGCCTTCACTCCTTCCCTGCCGCGGTAATGTTGAGTATTACAACAACACGGCGGCTGTGGCTGTCGTGCCGTTGAGCCACTCTCCCCAGACTCGCTTCCCACGCAGCTCGGCTTTCAAAACACCAAAATGCTGGTGTTTTTTTTTGCATCGCTCTGACTCCTGAAACAAGGACGTTTACTGAGATGTCAGTGGTCAAATTTCCACAATGGGGCAGAACTTCATCCCTGCAGGATTAATGGATTGGGGCTTGCCTTTACCTTTAATGATACAGTGTATATTATATTACAGTAAGTGCAATCATCTTTATCGGTATGATTCACATCATTCAACACAAGGTTATCGACCACTAACTCTGTCATCCGTAACATTTAACAGGATTGCTGTTAAACATTTACCTACAACATTAAGCTTTTTCTATTTTTATAAATGGTTAAACTATGAGCAAAGATGGACAAAATGTTGAGTATAACTTTTTAAAACAATGGCTCAAACAAGTCATTCTTTAATAGATATTCAACTGGATACCGAGGATTCCTCTTTCCAGGACAAATCATATTTTTCAGCTCTTTACACAAGCAAAAAAAATAAAAAATAATATTTCTCGCTCACAACCGTAGCTGGCCTCAATCTGAAGCTGTCAATGTCTGCGATGCCACTGCTGCACTTTGATCTGGGGCAAAGATTGGGAAATCCAGTGCGTTAATAGCAGCCCCGGCCCTCCCCCCTTTCCCCCGCTTCATTAGCCGACCTTTAGCAGCCGACCAACAATTAGGCTTGTCGTTCACTTGCTAGCTTGACTCTGCCCGGCTGACGGTGCTGTGAGAATAGTGCCTGACTAATGATTGGCTAAAGAGAGCTGACAGCATGTTGCAGCCACAGCTGTAATTGAATACAAGCTCTAACAAGCCTTTGAACAAGAGGAAGAAATATTTCATAACCTTGATGCAATTCGGTGGGAGCGCGCAATAAAAAATAATGAATACTCTCCCATCAGATATTTAGCACGGAAGTGACATTTTTGGGAAATAATCACAGAGCCAGATAGACGGAGCCGCAAACCATTTGAAGATTTGGATCCCGCTCTTCAGTCCTTGCTGCACCATTGTCTTAAATACATTTTGCCACCGTTTACATACCATGGTGTTGTGTCCATGTGTCTTTATAACAAGATTGATGTATTGTTCTCAGAAACAGCCTGCCAGACTGGGGCTCTTGACGAGCAGCTTATTAAGCGAAGGACAATGCTGGCTCTTTTCCTCTGGCCGGTCATTACGAAACAGTATATTCACATCAGGCAGTGCTTTACCTGGTCAGTGCCACAGTGACCTTGGCCGCCCTCAGTAAGTCTGTGTCTCTCTCTGAGATAACAGCTCGCATAGTTTGTGTTTGCAAGCATTCATTCTTAAGAAAAACAGCACAGTACATTTAAAAATGCGAGATCCAGTTATCATTAGCCTTTGTGAATATCACCATGTCATTTGCCGAGCAAAGCAAATATGTTTTTTTTTACATTTCTGAAAGTTGGTAAAGAGAGAAAAAGTTTTTAGCGTCTACAGTAATGTGGTCAAGAATTGGGGCAAGAAGAGAAGAAACAGGCATCAAACGATAACACGATAAGGAAGACCAGTAATCAGGACACCCACATTAGACAATGTCACAGGGTCGGTAAATGAAAGGCTCCAATGATGAATTGGACTAAATTACATTGGAGATAGAAAACAATCAAATATTAAAAGAGCGTATACCACTTTTCCCCTCTGACATCAAGGGTATACACAGAGTGTAATCACCCAACTGAAATACTCTTCATTGCTCCCATTTAGCGTAACATCACAAAAAAGACATGTCAGACAAGCCGCGGTCTGGCCGTTCATCATCCACCAGGGACTGGGGGGGGTCGTTGGGTCGTAATAAGGACCTGATTTACTCAAATCAACTGGTTATGCTAACAGGGCCACTAATAACAAGGATCTTTCTTCCTGTTTGTTTTCCTATATTGTGGCATATTTATACCCCACATCACCAACAAAACAGCGCTTTCAGATTGGTTCCTGCCGTGCATTTTAATTCGCGCTGTAGGCTTTGAATTCACCAGGGATGAATCAAGACGGGGTCTGCATTTTTAAACAAGGTCCTCTTTGCATCTTATTTTATAGGATTATCGCTGCCTTTGTGTGGGGGAAGTCTGTGGAGTAATTACCTGTGAGACTTCAACATGTCTAAAGTAGGTTAATGCCTAAAAGTTGAAGCTTTCCTCAACTGGTGTAGCACAGCAGGTGATTGTTTCTGTGTGTGTGTGTGTGTGTGCGTGCGTGTGCGTGTGTGTGTGTGTGTGTGTGTTTGTGTGTGTGGTGGGGGAGGGGCTGGGGGGGGTGTATAATATGAAAAGCTTCAAGAGAGTCATACATAAAAATAGATTATTGCTCTGAGAGACAAAAAATTAAATACATATTTCTCTGTCTAGTCCAGAGGTCTTCAACGGGGGGTCCGGGACCCCTAGGGGGTCCTCAGAGGTACTGCAGGGGGTCCTCCAAATTACTGAATCCCAAACTTATTTTCTTAAAATATGTTTAATTCTATTATAATTATATATTATATTATATTATAATTATATATTATATTCTATTATATTATATTATAATTTAACATAAATACAACCTGTGCTACAAATATACAAATATGTAAATAATTATTTGGCTTAGTTTGTGGCCTACTTTTATACATGGCACTATAGGCCACCCTAAACATTATTGTTGGCCTGGCAACTAAATATTTGATACCATATGTAATAGGGGGTCCCTGTGTTGTTTGACCTCTGGTCTAGTCCAATACACTTGAAAGCTGCTGTGGGTTTGAAAGCTTTGTTGCATTTTATAATATAATAGTATTACTATAATACCTTGAGCTTTAATTGAGCTTTAATTAACATTTGAGTATAGGATGTGAAAATGTAAAACTATTGTTGTTATTATTATTTTTTTAATTATTTTTAATTATGTCATACTAGAACAACAAAGAGACAAAAACAATATTGTTGCAGTTATTGTGATTGGTGACTGGGACACTGCCCAATAGCAACAGGTCGAGTTATTATAAGGCAAAATGCATGTGTCTGATAGATTCACCCGTTTGCCCCTCCTACAGGATGACAGAGATGTGAAGCATAATCAGACACTTTGAGCGACATTCGCGCCAATTCCGAGTGGGAAACACATCGCTGAATCATTGTGTGCATTCAAGCTGGTGTGAAGTTAAGTAGGGACATGCAGTTCACGAACGATTAGTTCATTTTGAACGAATCTTTTGAATGACTCTGGACTCACAAGGCCTTTTTTCAGTGATTCGTTCAATTGTATCGTCCATTCAAAGTTCTTGCATTGGATTTATTCAACATGATCTGATTCATCTTCTAGTTCACTGTTCTGATCAACGTTTATTTACAATCGCAGAGAAAAATACACATATATAGCCAATTGTTCAATTACTAATGAAGCATAGGGAATTATGATTGTCATAACACATTTGAAAACATGCAAGAGTTTGTTGAAGTAAACTTTGACTCGCTCAATTTAACGATAGTTTTTAACAAACGGTTTGCGAATTTCGGGGTGGTGGAGTGGTGGGGAACTGACTCAAATGAACAAAATGACTTGAAAGATTAATTTATTTGACTGAACAACTGGAAAATATCTGAGTCGGTAAAGAGAGTTGAACTTCCCATCACTAGTTGGAAGTCGGAAAAACATGGACACCCATGTTTTGTGCTTCACTATTTGCAAATCAGGATTACAAACAATTGACTATCCTGCGTTAAGATGTTTCAAATATTGTCAGTTGTGGGTGTTACCATTAAAATCTGTAGTAACTACACTACAATGACACATTCCATGAAATTACCTTGCTTTACATATACAGTCTATCTGTTGATATAGCTAAATCTCAAACTGTAGTTTGAGTTTATGTGGTATAAATTATTCTAGGGCTGTCTAGAATTTAATTGTGATAAATCGCAATTAATCGTAATTATTCGTACTCTTTACGCAATTAAGTTTGATTATTGAATCAAATACTTTTATAACAAGTTACATGTTATTTTGTATTTATTTGCATGAAGCTGGCATATCTTCTTATATAATATAATACTTACTCTGTGTACAGCCATGTTGCTATGACGTTGGGAACTCGGTGTTGAGAAATCGTTCCCAAGATCCCAGCATTAAATTCTGAGATGATGGGGAATTCTATTTTATTTTTCCATTTCAGAGTTCAGAAATTCCAACTTCATAAATATATACAGTATATAAAGTTTATTTACTGCATCCCTTGCTGTCTTGTTACCCATGACAACAACAGTGGAGACAAAAAATGTAGAGCTGTGCTGAATGATAGTTTATACAGTAACACCTTGCGACCAGACAGATCTGCCAAGACTCCAGGTTATTCTGCCCAGGTTTAACAGTGAATGACTGACAGTTGAGCCTGTTCTCAGACCCACCGCCTCTTTAGTGTAATTGCACAGTGAACTACTCTGTACGCTGTGGGGCTGCATATTGACGATCTGGCACAGATTAACAATCTCACTGTGCTTTGTGTGATCTTTATTTGCATGATAATTACTTGGTGAGTAGTCTAATCTAATTATTATTTCATAAATATAGGTACGCAGTGAGAGAAAAAGATCCTGAACCAAATGCACTAATTCAAATGATTAAAAAGGAAGTGAACTAGCTTGATGCGTTACTTTAATTAATAATCAAAGTAACACTTGAAAATATGTGAAAGTGACGGACTATATCCTGTTTTTAATTGATAGGCTATAGGTTAATTCCTCTTCTCATATATCAACCGTTCCATTAAACTGATGCCACATATCTACAGTAGGCCTACACCTATTGTCACATGAAGGTCTTCATCCAATAATCACGTAAATTACTGTCTGTCTGCTGTTCTCGATAACTAAACAGTTGGAAAAGACAAAGCAGGCAGGTTGGTGGTTCCCTCTCCATGGCAACCCAAGAGCTCTGTTTAGGCTTAAATGTTTTGACGAATGGACACAAATACAGTAGTATAATTATGCCACAGTTGACATTCTCTGTGATGGGATGGGAGAACAGTATGAACTTTTTTTATTCCAGCATGGCAGACTGCGAGGGTTGATTGATTAACACACCATAAGCCGCTACATGGTTGTTTTTATGTTCTTTCTGGGGTGAAGGATGAGATGCGGTGTGATAGGACTTAATTGATCCCCCAGAGAGTTCGCTGAACAACATTTGTTGAGCTCAGATATACCTGACAATGCGGCTGGCGCAGAGGGGGAAACGAAAATATGAAAATGAAACCATCCTGCCATCACACTGATCCCTTTCCTGTCCTGCTGAGTTTTCATCTCTCACCCAGGGCACACAGAGTGCTCGGGCCGCCCCCCACCGTTCATCTCTAGCCCCTATGAGAACTGCGTGCGGACGTGGAAGATGGGAGCCGAACAAGGTGAAATTAAAACACCCATCGTCTTCCTCTGAGTCCGTTCCTATTCCCGCCACGCGTTCAGAAGGAACAAAGGGGAGCCATCTATCTCTCTGATAGAAGCCAGCGGTTGCTAAGAGGTTTGATTTGAGTGGCGAGGATGCTATTTGCCTAGAGAGCGCCCGAGGACGAGCGCTGATCGGGCTGGCGATGGAATCCGGCTGTCAGCTGGCATCCAGCGATAATTGCTTCCCATGGCAGGACCCCCTCAGCCTCCAGAAGAGGCGCGCAGCAAGAAGAGGCGGCGCGGAAACCCTACTCCTCTTTTTTTTCGACACGGGCCCAATCATAATTGTTTTGCGAGTGCGAGGATATCTTTGCCAATTTGCGGCAGGGCAAAGGGCCTGACTGACACTCATTGACCGGAGAGACCAGAGGCCGAAGGGAGAGAGAGAGAGAGAGAGAGAGAGAGATGCTTCAGTGATGCTCCTGAGTGCCGGCATAGGCCTTGACGATCCCCGTGAATTGTCACTCAACGATGAGAGTCGTGATGGGAGGAACGTGAGTGGTACAGCAATGGATTTGCTTTATAGCAAACAATAGATAGATAGATGCCGGAGAGAGAGAGGGGGTGAGAGAGAGAGAGAGAGAGGGGGAGAAAGAGGGAGAGAGGGAGAGAGGGAGAGAGTGTAGAAAAGCAATATATCATTGCAATGCACTATACCACAACAATTATGTCAGTGTCTTGATTACAGCCTCGCAATGTTAATCATTTAGATTCCACAGTCACACCTTCCCAGCGATATATTATATAAACGCAAGTCAATACAGGTGGAAGAGGCATACCCATTGTGATGATTAGGCAGTTAAACTCTTTAAGGACAAATGCCTATATTTTATTCACTTTAGGCTGCAGGGAGGCTATTGATTTGATTCAGCAATTGTTGATAACCTGTTTAAAGAGGCTCCGTTCCCTGCATGTGTTATTTAAAAGATACTTAACCTTTATTGTTGATTACCATGTTTTTCTACGGCTCAATTTTCGCCTCCCGCCACACGGAAATACCCATGGCTGTAAGACGTGCACCCTTTTCCCTTTGTAGGAATGCCTTCAACTCCATCTGCGGGGAAAAAAGTAGCGCGTGGTGGCCGGGGGAACGCATCAGTCACCTGTCCAAAGCTAATTCCGCCCGGTGTCAAGCACGGAATTGGATTTAAGGACAGTGAAGTTGCGCAGGTCCGCCCCGCTGTCAGCATCTCCCGGTGCCCTTCTCACGTGTCACTTTGGTGCTAGCTTAACAGCTAACGTACTATCACAGGCTATCTGAAGCCCTGGGCAAATCTCTGATGACATCCTCTATCCCCCCCCATGTACCCCAATGCGCGTTGGACCAACTCCTCTCCGGCGTCTCCGAGCAGAGGCAGCAGGCAGCACACGTAGGCTATATGCTGTGCTATGGCGGGAACGGGAAGCCACCAGAGACGCTGACCCCCGTGACAGTGATGTCCTATTATCTGGAAAGGCAGACAGAGAGACAAGAGGAACGGAGGAATGGAGGAGAGGAGAGAGGGAGAGAACTTGGGGAGTGTTTTTTGGCTACGTAAACAGCACGTGCTGGAGTGTGTGCAATATTCACCGGCGGTCTCGAGCGCTCCAGATTTATCCCCTGGACATAAATCTCGGCACCGGAACACATGCACTTGACATGCTTCCTGGGATATTGCAACATACTAGGATTACGTAGCCTGTACTGTATGCCACATGATAGATACAATGTTCGCCATGTCTACCACACAATTAATTACCAGGCTATAGGGATATTTCTAGAGATGGATATACAGTTCATACGTCGGAGAGACTTGTTGTGTCGTTAGGGCATGTTTATTTAACTGGCGGCAGGTCGTAATTGCCATGGTAACAGGTCTGTTTAGGGAGCGGCCCGGTCAAGGGTGAGGGATTATCCCGAAATATTTTTCCCTGGGAGAAGCCGCCTGCTGCAGCCATCCACCTCGGCCCTGTTGCCGCCTCGCCGTGAGGCATTCAAATTGACAGGTCTCATTATCTGTGGACCCCCCTCCCCCCCTCGTATCCCATGGCCTGTCAGTCTTGAGCGGTGTGTCCGTCTCACTCCCGCATCACCTGACAGACACACTCTCCTCACCCACTTACAGCTTATATCCTCAGAACATGCAAGGGAGATGGGTGTGTGTGTGTGTGTGTGTGTGTGTGTGTGTGGCATGTGTGTTGTGTGTTGTGTCTATGTGTGTGTTGTGTGTGTGTGTGTGTGTGTGTGTGCGTGAATGTGTAAGACAGGTTGGATAAATGGTCCTACTACCCGCTGACTATTTGACAGAGGTACCCTTGTAGTAAACAAACCACAACAACCGGTGTGATCGTACATACATAGCATTGTACAGCAAATTGGTAAAAAACGCCTCAAACACACACACGCACACACACACACACACACGCCCGCCCGCACACCCATGCAGACACACATTAACGCACATGCACACACACACATGAACACACGCCCGCACACCCACTCAGACACACATGCGCACACACACACATGAACACACACACACATGCCCGTACACCCACGCAGACACACACACACGCACGCACGCCCGCCCGCACACAGACATCCACGACATGCGCACACACACACGCGTGCAGACACACATCCACACACATGCACACACACGCCCGCACACACACGCACGTGCACACACACACATCCACGCACATGCGTGTGTGTTTGTGCACGAGCCGGTAGCTCTGCAGAATCTTAAGCAACTTGTGCAAACTGTGTGTTTGTTGGCGCGGCTCTGGCAGAGAACTGATGAGCGGCTCATTATGGCAACACCAGCGCTACACACTGGGTATCGCATAATCAAAGCCTGGGGGTACGTATTAATTATCCTTTTGAATAGTGATGAAATTTTAAAAAGCCTCTCCTTAAGGCTCGCATCACGGGTAGATGAAACAAAGCGCAGAGCAACCCAGGCTCACACGTGTGTTTTTACATCTGTTCAGGATATTTCAATTTGATGCTCAACAAGCTGAAGCCGAGATTAAAGGATAATAATGTGTCAGCCTCCACGTAAACATTTCTTCCAGAGCGAGTAATAGCATAGCACATAGGCAGGCATGCAGGCAGGTAAGCAGGCAGGTAAGCAGGCAGGTAAGCAGGCAGGTAAGCAGGCAGGTAAGCAGGCAGGTAAGCAGGCAGGTAAGCAGG
>JAODUE010000014.1:670225-685224 GCA_027564755.1 Amblyopsis hoosieri
GCGGAGACTAGCTTGTACATACTGTAATTAGCGCTTCTATATAATAAGCTATTAAACATCAACCTTTACCATATTTGTAGAAATCTTCATTAATATTTTATATGTAACATGTTTACTTTCAGATATATTAACTTACAACGTTGCTTCTTCGCGGTCTTCAGAGGTACGATCTGATGTACTGTTGGGTGTCTCATAAGTTTTACGCACACATCTTCTCTTACCGGACTTGCCTGGTCGCTGTGGCTGACACATGGATGGTGTAAGGAAGGATGGAGTGGATGGAGTCAAGCAATGTCATATTGGCTATAGGTTACATATTGACAATATGGCAATGCTTGACTTATCATTCTTACTTCATATAAATGATACATTAATTTATATAAAATATGATGATATTCATAATTTGTACTAGCCTGCCTAATAGGTAGCCTACTACAAATTATGAATGTCATCATAAATTATATGACACTGTGATTATAATTTACAAACTAAAAGTAATGTCTTCGATAAGCCACAACATTTGTATTATTATTTATTTTTTTCATAGGCGGAAATAAAATGTTAACCTTTTGGTCAATTGGAGGCCTAGATCGTCTGTGTTGCGCAATGCTGTCCCTCAGTTTGCAGTTCTGGATCCACTCTTCATGCCAAACCCTTGAACTGTAGAAAGGCCTGCACTCTGTCAGACGTTTTTTGATCATCTGGTTCTCCTTGTTGATGCGGAGTAGCTCTTGCTTCCGCCTCTCCTTGCTAAGACTAGAAAACAACACAATAGGTCCATAGGCCAGCTACTCACAATAGCCGGTGTTGAGTTTCAAGTAACAAATTACGCGTAGACTACCACAGAAATACATTACCAACCTTTTGCTTTCATAGACATTCCTGTGGTCAATTCCTAAAGTAGTCTCATTTATTAGAGACATTTTCTTCAAGAGTAAATTGTTTTCCCTCTGAATTTTTACCTCCTCATCAAGCTGAAAAAAAAATACACCGACAGATAACAATGAACCATAATCCACACTGATACTTTGTTCATACTTTTAGTGTGTTTTTAAAGTATGTTACATTTTCATAAAAAGGCCAAGTTGCATATGAACATCTTTTCTGCCACCTTGTGGCCATAGTAGCTTGTGTATTTTAATACGTGTAAATGCAGGCTAATCCACTATGCAGTATATCCACCTTTAGCATCTTCATTTTGAGAGCCAGGTGGTTGTAGGTCCTTGGTGGTGTTAAACATATTGTTGGTTTAGCAGTGGTTACCTTGACAAAAATAGTACACACATTTGGATCACTAAATGCTGTGATCACACTGTAAACCTAGTCTTTACCAACCCTATGGAACAAGTTATAAAACGTACAAGTATTGAGATGTAAAACATAATCCCCAAAGGACTTCACAAAACCCATTGTAATGTCATTTCTTACTTTCCTCCTGTGCATATCATATGAAGCGCTGTCCCATTTCTGTTGAAGGTATTTGTTCGCTGCCGGAAGCAATGGCAGGAATCCCAAATGTCTCATCCTTGGCTGTGAACATGGACCAATGGCACATGGACAAAGTGGCTATTCACACACAAAATGACACTGTATAATTCTGGTAGGTATAAGTGATGCAGTACAAACATACATAGCAAGCTGTTGATGGCCCAGACTTACCTCCCTCTGTGTGGCCAGATAATTTGCTCAGCTTTTATTTAGGCTCTTATTGGCCCACTCTTCCATTTGCCTGAGTCTGTTCTCTCCTAACTCACCTTAGCTGAACAGAGAATGCAGTATGTTTTTTTGTTTGTGTTATTGTTTTAATTCTCAAGTTGCCATGACAGCAGTAGGAGAGCTCTCAGATAAATGAATTGTTTCAAACAGTCTGCCTGTTTAACAAGTTTCACACTGGTAGATGCATACAGGCAAAGACACTTATTTAGCCAGGACCAGTAAGGACAATTTCTGTGAAATATGCCATTTTGATCAATTCACACTTCTGCACAGAATGAGCTAGAATACAAACATATTTTCAAATAGTTTCAGTGGTATAATAGTTTCAAGGCAGGGTATACATAAATAAACCACCAACAATCTTGGTAGGCTATATGGAGGTTAACGTTTGTCTATCCATAAGAGAATAGTTGGGGCCTTTGCTAAATACGGTGGACATCTGAATAAATTACTACTACTACTACTAATAATAATAATTTAAAAAAAGAATAATAACAATACTAATAATAATATACAAATCACTTCAATAATTAAAAAAATAAAATAGAAACAATATAATGACATCACTGGACTCTGTGTTTAAAGGCGTATATGACAGGCTGCTGTGCTTTCCTACTTACTGCTGACCAGGCGATATGCAGTAGTCTTCACGACTGTTACCTGGCAACTAAGATTGCAGTAACCTCAACAGACACACCCAGTCTAGCTTATTGTTTTCATCAACAATTCCAAATACACTTATTCCACAAATACACTGTACTTTAAACCTCGAATACTAAATCATTTGAATTGAAGATAAATGGTGAACCTACAATAATACACACACGTTTTGCACGTTTTAAATTTGATATAGGATGATGTTAATGCATTTCATATGCTGATCTGCAATTAATAAACTGTATATGTAAAGTAATTAATAATCAAAGGTTTGTTGAAAGAAGACCTTTTTAGTTGAGTCGTTTGCTAACATCATGAATGGACAGAGCATTTACAACACTCCCCCCTACTGGTAAAAACACCTTGGAATATTTTTGGACCAATACAGAGATTACCTTATTAATGTAGAATTAGGTAAGGGCGAAAATAAAACAATACATAAATACATAAACAAAAAAGAATTATGGTTAATTTTGAATGTATGAATGAAAATGTTTTTCTTTTTCTTTTCTATTATGGCTTGCATATTGTGTAAAATGTTTAGTATGGTGTGTTATGGTGTATTCTGAACCAAAGATGTGTAAACATGGGTACAAGCTAGCCAACTACATTCTTTAATTTTAGTGTATTAGGTAAGTAATTTGTTATTATTAGTGTATATGTTTATTAAGATCCCTGGTCATGCATTCGCACAGCAGTTGCCCTGGTGTGCATAAAAAAATTAAATAAAATGTAAAAGTCTAAATCACTTTTTTTTTAATCAAAGATGTGTCAGTTACATCTAAGACCTCCATTTACTATACCCAGTGACTGTCCTGTCGAAGGTGGATTCTTTGTCTGACACCCAGGGCCGGTCCTGACCTCGCTGGGGCCCTAAGTGATAACGTGCTATAAGGCCTTTCTACCTGACCCGTGAGACATGCACACTATTTTTCCATTGCCATGCAGTCATGCCTAAAACCCCACTATTACCCTACCTGTTTTAAGACAGTTTGCTCCATCTGTTGGTCTAAAAATAAATAGACTTACAGAACAGAAAACAATAGTAATTGAATATAATATTTTTGTATAGAATCTTAACATAACATAAGCAAGGCTTGTAGCGAATTCAGTGGTATGGCCACTGACCATGGCCGCTAACATGTTACTACCTGAAGCTAGGTCCAGGCAAGTTAGTTAGTGAGAAGTGGTTCTTCTTCTTTGGCAATGTTGCCGATGGTGTTGGCTGAATAAATGTCAGATCGTAATCCTCTATCTTTAAAATAGACAATAGGCCTACGTATATGGAGAGTATTACTATAACCACACAAGCTGTAAGACATAAATACTTAAATGTGTATTAATAGTGTCAAGTATGCCCAGCTAATAAACATCTAAATTGAATATTTAATCAATAGTCAATATCATTCCATAACTTTTCATCTCCATCAACTAACCTTGGGCTGGCCACAATAGAAGGCCATACTTAAATGTGTAGTTAAGATTTTTTTAAGCAACACAACGCCACAGAAAGACACCAATAGGCCTAATTGAAAGCCAGGGGGGAAAGGCTCCAAATGACTTATGCCCAGAGGCCTCACGGGAGTGAAACCGGTGTTCTGATGATCTATACTACCCATCAAACTTGCTTCCTTGACATACTGCGCATGCTTACAGCCATTATGTGCTATCGGAACATGGATTTCTAGCTAGTACTGTTATTGCATGTTTTTAACAAATATATAAGGCTTCTTGTCATTTTACTTGTAGAACATGATTCGGGTAACATTATTTGGTATGTTGTAATTTAACATTTGTATATTTAATAACATTATTCACATAATGTTAACCAATTCCCGCCTTTATTAACAACAACAAAAATATTTATTAGGGAATATTTGTAGATTATTAGAATATTTGTATGGTTGAAATGGGTAAACATTATGTAAATCATTTTTAAATATACAAATGTTGCAATGACACAATAACGGCCGTGCGCATGCACAGTATGACAAGGAAGCAGAATTCGATGGGTAGCATTAATCGTCAGAACAACTCTGACATCTCCCCACAGACACCCCCACAAGCCAATTAATTATTCCCTCACTGCAGTCTCACTGCACTGGAGGAGCCCTCATGAATGAATTACGGGCTGTATAATGTCCCCAATTTCTTACTTTAGTTCTGTGAGAAGAGACGTGTTTATGAGCAATGGATGCAGATTATCACATAGATGAAATAGAGTGACAAGCTTAATACAAATATTAAAATACATTTGAGATATACATACATTTTCATGTATGCCTATACATATTCTATGCATTAATACAATCCAATGCTATTTTGTAAACTTTGTGAGTGTTTCCATCTATAGGGAAGGAATTGTTGCTAACAATATAGGATGATGATGCATGTTTTCATCCTTTCCCAGAATGGCAAGGGATGCTAACTGCACCAGACAAGTCTCACAGGTGAATATTCTGTGACTTCGTAGTGGGAATAAGTGATATGAGAGATGGTCTCTGGGACAACGCACTGTACAGGACAAAGTAAAGACCAGATACTGAAATCAACACAACAGACACAATGTGTGCGTGTGTGTATGCTTGTACTCGTGCATGTGTAATTGTACGCATGCACATTAATAATAATGGAGCAGAAACGTTTTGCTTTATAACATTTAACTATATTAAAGAAGCAGTGGTTCTTGTCCACAAAGGTTAGCATTGTATGATACAGATATTTAATATACAAAATAAATACATAAAAACAAAAAAAAGTTTTGTTTTTTAAATGTAGCTCATAATAAATAAAATTGCTATAGAACAGACATGGACTTTTTTTCCCACCATAATCGGCTATGATTGTCTTGTCAGCTTACGTTATCATTTTGCTGGAAGAAATAACAAGAGAGGTGGCAATATTGCACATTTGTGCAATAATCCCATCACGCCTGTCGGCTACACAGTGCCATCCCTAGCCTCGTGAGACCGTCCTGAGCTTGCCAGTTGCAATTTCAGTCTGGAACGCTTCAATGCAAAAGCGCTTGTCAGCCGTGTAGATAATCAAGCTTTTCAGCGGCTAGTTGAAGGTCTTCCCAAGATGACAACATCCGTATAGGTCGTATGTTTCGAGTTTCCCTGGCGCTCTGGCTGATTTTTAAACATAGGCCTACTGATTGGGTGAGAAAAGGGTAGGTAGCCTAAATGGTAAATGTTTTATATAGCGCTTTTATCCAAAGCACTTTACAGTATTCTGCTTCACATTCACCCATTCACACACACATTCATACACCGATGGTGATTGTTGCCATGCAAGGTGCAACCGACCACCAGGAGCAGTTAGGGGGTTAGGCATCTTGTTCAAGGATGTTTACAGGTAGATCAACACCGGGTTTCAAACCCATGACCTTCCGGCTGGAAGCCCAACACCCAGAGCACTAGACCATCCTGTCCCCTCAGCCTAGTCCCATATGTAGCCTAAGGAAGTTTGATTGAAATGTTTTGGCACCGCCTTGATGACAAACACTATTGAATTGAGGGGTTCCAATCCAGAGTATCCAAGTATGGCGTCTGGCAAGATCAGGACGGTATCACAAGGGAGCTACTATGCCATCCCTGCTGGCAAGCCTGTCTCGGCTGACTGAGTCAAACAGTCAGGGCTCTTTATTGGAAGTGGCGCCCGTGCGGGCATCTGAAGGGACGGGGCGCGGTCCCCCAAGGTCAGGAGCCGGTTGTGATGGAAAGTGGCCACGGTAACAGGCCTCCTGGGAGGATCCTGTTTAGCCAGGAAGCACACTGCGCTAGCTAGCAGCAGAGAGCAGATGGGTGCAATTAAGGTGTTCTTTTTTTGTCAGAAGATGGTTTGATTTTCATTGTCTCAAGGATTTCAGGTTGAATTATTTAGTTTTTCCCCTCCCTCACACCGTGCTATGGTAAGCCTCATATGCCCCACCAGCATTATATTTAGCCTAAAAAGGCTAAAATGGTATTTTGCAAAAATGTCACTTTTGCATTCTTCTTCCGAGACAGTTCGGCTTCACATTTCCGATAGCATGCATTTACAGCTATAGCAGAATCCACAGCAGATCTTTTACATTATAAACAACTTGTAAAAGTTAACTTCCCAATGCTTTTTTGGAATTTTCCTTGTGCTTAAAACCAATTTACAAAATTGCTTTTGGTTTTTAACCTCAATATTATGCCTCCCCCTCGCTTTGACCTCTACTCCTCCCCTACAGCTCCAACAGGCTCGTACCACTCTACCCATGCCCCTGGAGCCACAATCACTTTTGTGCACATGGAAATCGATGTTATAAATCATAAAGTGATGACAGTTATTAATTGTGTGTGTAGCTCAGGATTAGGGTGACAGATAAGTGATCGTAACTATTGATTATCTGTTGGCAGTGGAACAGCAGGAGCCAATCAAACTCATGGCTCTGTGTGTGTGTGTGTGTGTGCATGTGCATGAGTGTATACGTGTGTGCGGTAGGATTGGGTACCATTCACATTTGAACCAGTACCTGGAAATTGGCACTGGTACCAAAAGTCCTTTTAGGTAAGTCTGGCCACAAATCGACAGCCATCTTGGTAGCGCTTCCAGGTTATCAGGATTAAAATGGCCATACCTGTTCTGGCCATATGTTCTGAGGCAGCATCTCTTCTTTGGATGCCTTTTGGGTATAGGTTATCCCAGAGCCATGGAAATAACAGAGTTACGTCATCTCTGTTCACTCCAATGGACCGTTTTTTTTTTCACAGCAATGGCGGATCGTGGAGCCTCAAAATAGTTCCCAGAAGTAAGCCTAAATACCAGGGTTCCCCAAAAAAGTTTATTAAAATGGGAATTTTGTCAATAATAACACCAGCATGGATATATATCATCACACGTTTGTTTCCGTTTGAAATGTAGGCTGTGAAGCCCTTTGAGACAGCAATGTGATTAAGGGCTATATAAATAAACTTGACTTAACATACTGCAAGCAGGCTGCAAAAGCAGCCTCAACTTATTTACCTTTTATTATGGCAACATGCAAACCATGCTGTGACAAGTTGCAGACGTTCTTGGCTGTCGACGGCATGATCAATGTTATCTAGAGCTGGCCAGGGCAACATGCGTGAAGGTTGACACGTGGCTACTGAAGGACATTCCTACAGTGTGGGGACATGTTTAAAGTATAACTGCACCCCAGCTCTGAGCCCCACACCCAACTTTGAAAATGTCTTCTAGGAGCTGAGTGAGGGGAGGGGGGAGCTGAGAGGAAGAACCCCATTAACATTAACGTTAACTTTTCAATTTGATGACGTATGAGCGGACGGAGTGTACCGTTGGAAATGATTGCTTCGTTTACAGCTCAAAACTACATTTTAGGGTGCAGTTACACTTTAAAAATTAAAAAATAAAAACTGACTACCAATCTGCTTCAGGAGAGGTTCGAACAGCGCTGTCGCTATGGCGACCAGTTACAACTAAGTGGGTACTCTCTGCCGTGGAAAACAGGGTATGCTGAAGCGAGTAGTGTCAAGTTCAGCTGATACTATGTAATGGAAAAACTTTTAGAGCGAGATGAGTTGAGCCTGTAGGCGAGTATAGTCGAGATGTTACCACCATGCAATGGAAAAGCTTCTAGAGCGAGTGGAGTTGAGCCTATAGGCAAGTATAATTGAGATGTTACCACCATGCAATGGAAAAGCACAATTAGATAGATTTAAAAATAAGTCCACCCCTTTCTTGTTTTTCAGTCACACACCTGACCACACTACTGGAAAAAACATTTTATGAAAGAGGACTTTTAATGTAGCTGTAAACCACAGCAAAGAGGCAGAGCTAACCATTTTGATTCTGAAGATTGTTTTTGGTCAGCGAACCTCCCCAAGAGATGATTATGAAATAGCATGTAATGGCGTGAGCTCTATTCTGGGCTTCGCATCATTAGGAGGTCAGCATTTGAGATGGGGAGAGGCCAGTGAAGGAAGGGCTAGCCAAGCTTGGCATCAGGGTGACCGCTCTAGCTTTCATTACCCACATGCTCTCATAGCTGCCTGTGACTGCAGGCTCATACTTCTGCTCATAGTACTGTATGAGCTCAGGCACTTTTTACCTTGCCCAAAGCCAAACAGAGAACCCAACAGAATTCTGCATGGTTATAGACATATTCCTTTTTGCCAATGCCGTCAGTCACAAACGTGTGTATGCGATATAGGTTTAGAAGCAGATAGAATGCCAAGAGATTCCTGAAAACATCTACGCAAGTGAGGATATGGTGTAAAATGAATACAGCACTTAGAGAGCTTCACTTTAAACAGGTATTCTCAAGCAGGTCACAAGATGATTTGATAATGGGTAGTGCTGCTATCTTTAATATTTGTTTCAATATACTGTAGTGTCAGTAACTGTGACTACATTTATCTAACAGAAAGAAAGAGTTCTTTAGACATCCTTTATTTTAGATTGGCTTTATATGTATGACAGTGTCCTTGCCTCGTCACTATGAAAGTATACATTCTGGGAATCAGAATTTTTGTTGTTGAGAATCTTTAGTTTGAAGTGTCCATGTGGGATTCATTAATTGCTTTTGCTTTTGGCATTTTAGTCATTGTGGGTGTATTTTATTGGCTTTAGTGCTATGGTTAAAACATTATCATTACACCTTGGTAGGGGTGGAGTAAAAATGTATTGTAAATAACCACATTTGAAAATAGAAAGGTTAACAGTTCATTCTATTTTGGTGTGTTACTGTTTGGCCCTGCTCTGTCAGACATACCAGTGATGTGCACAGAGGAACAACATGTTCGTATTGCTCCATGTGGTAGACCAGCTTATACCGGTTGGCGAAATTTTTTATTGCTGATGTAAAATTTTAAATTTCGGATATTTCGCTGCCAAATGACAACATTAGTTTTAAAAGTTTGATCACTGTAAACAGACACTAGAAAAACAAATATCTATGTTCTGTATACATTAACGCTCATGGTTAGAGTTTATGTGTAGGATCTAGGAAGCGCTGGTTATTCTCATCATTTAAGGTTTCTTGCTGATGTTCCTTTCACTAACCCCACCGTTATTCTTGAAAATACTGTATGCACTTATCCTGCTATACTGCACATTGTCCAATTTGGTACATTTCAAAGACAGCGGCCTGTTCATCTGCCAGCACCCTGAGCCATCTTCTCCCCATCAAGCGGCACTGTAGCATGCCTTTAATTCTCACGGGCAGACAGCGGGGCTCCTGCTGCCCGCAGGCAGCAGCCCGACCAAGCAAAATGATATATTCTAATGACGCCTGACAAACACGTCAGCCAGAATCCCCCGGGGTGCCATGATACTACTTAACGTTACGGTGGACGGATCAATATGGAGGATGGGGCTCTGGACAGGCCTCATACCGGCGTTGTTCCAAGGGCTTTCCACCTTGAGCGTAAGTCCAGCAGATCTCACAGGAGACATGACGCACACACGCCCGTACAGCGCACGCAATGACATGCTATTGTGCAAATTGGCTTGCGGAAGAAATAGTGTGTGCGCGCATACAAATGTGCTCATGTGGTTGGTGTGTACTGTACTGCAAGTGTTTTAACTGCCTCCGCGTGCTTCTGTTTTGCTTGTGTGTGCATGAAGCACACGCGCACGGAAGTACACACACACACGCAAGTATACACACACGCACACAAGCAGGCTACACACATACGTACACACACAAGTGTCTGCGTGTTTGTGAACTCTCTATCAATACTTGAATAATTGATTGCCAGCCCTCCATCAATACTTTCTTCAGGGTAGTCATTTAAACAGTGATTCAGCAGTTTAACTTTGTGTGAATAAATTCAATCTGAAAACATTTTGTTTCAAGAAACCAAGATTTCACAAACAACCAACAAGATGCAGGCAACATAAAACTATAGTTCTATGCATAAAACCAGGCCATTAAACCGCTTTAATGTTATGTAATTCAGAAAGACAATCACACAACACAAACCACCACAATAATATACCCTTGGTCTCTCATCAACTCTCCTGTACTGTGGTTAGTACTGTTAACCTTTTCGTCTACATACTGTATCTCTAGCTCATATTTCTCTGAGCATAATGTCACGTCAAATATCAAAGGTTATCACAGCTATGAAATGAATGAAATAGATGTAACAAATCTTTGGACATTATTTTACGTAGGAACAGATTACCTCTATTGTATAAATTACTTAATGTAAAAGATACATGAGATTGCAATGCATTACTGTACATTCATTGACATTGTTGGAATCTTGGCATGTGCAGGATCACAGAGCCTTAACATGGAAAGTAGCAGCATATAGTTTGCTAGATCATGTTCATCATATAATAAACAGATCAGGCTGACTCAGTGGCTGTTTCTCAATATGCGTTCTTTTCTGTTCTTGCGGACTTGTGAAACGTCATCATTCACAGCCAAGTACTCTTCAAATTCACAAGTTCGCACCTAGCCAAGAACGGATAAAATACCAGGAAGTGTTCTTGATTAACGGTTTATATCAAGGATGCATCCAGTTGGTGACTTGTGTGTGAACTTGTCCATGGAATACCCCAGAATGCATTTCGAATCAAAAAGCGGCAATGGCAGTCGAGAAAACACACAACAATACTGGCTACACTTTTCGAAATACTACTGTTATTGAGTCACAAAATGCTGTTTTAAGATTTTTTGAAGCGAGTATATGTTTTAACTTAAATCTGTGGTCGATTTATCAAGATTGAGTCTAGTTTATAATTAAAAAAACGATTTCGTAGATGTGAGGTCCCTCTTACAGGCCGCCGGCAATCAAGCGTTCAGTGTTCAGTGTTCAGTGTCATCCCTAGGTGTTGCAATAGCCCTAGAACGATAGCCAAAAATGTGCATCTCAATCTAGATCTGTCCTCGCGTTCTTGCAAGACCATTCTCAGAAGGACACTTGGCAAGAACGTACCTCTCAAGAACACAAAGATGTACCTAGCGTTCTTGGAATCGAGAAACAGCCAATGCTATATGCACTGGCTTGTTGATTGTCTTTACAATATTATGCGCAACTTATTTGCGCATTCTGTAAAACGGGTCTCACCGCTTCCGGTTAGGTGCTATATGAGCTAGAATATGTCTTATTTTAATTTGACACTTATTTAAGATGCCTCAAGGAACTACTAAAAATAATAGAGTAATGCTACCACTTTCACCGATAAGCGGATGCAATGAGATCTGTTTGGTCATGTGACGTTCGACATAACCCTTATAGAGACACTAACAGAGGAGTATTACAATTATTTTTAGATCCCGTTTGAACTGTGACACAAAGTACACATATGATGTGTGTCTATATCAAATATAATTGTTCAAGTCAAGAACGTTGCAGTTTTTTTTCTCTCCATTGACTACCATACATGCTTTTTCCAAACTAAGGTCCCATAATGCAGAAGTGACTTCGGCTCTCTATTAGATACAGTTCAACAGAATCCTTTCTCCCTGTGCTGGTTGCTACTGGTTACTGAACATGAGTGTGTTTCACTCTCTCCCTCTGCCTTTTCTGTCCTGTCTCTGTCATGCCTGTGTCCAGGGTTGTCCCTCCCTGTCTCTCTGCCTGCACTTCCCCTCCAAACCTGTAGGTGTCCTCGCTGTCTCCCCTGCTCCATGTGTGTTTGCCTCATCTGTCCCCAATCGGTAACCATCCCCTCATGTGTTAATAAATACCCTGGTCTGTGTGTTTTGAGGTCTGTCGTATATTACTCATCAACATATTTGCAATATTCCTGTACATTGGTGCTCAATACGTGACAGTCTCTTTCTAGAACAACTTTCTGAGACGTTTTGGACCTTTAACAGTTGTTTTCTTAGCCTTCAGACTGTGATGGAAAACCATTAATCCCTTGGAGGAAAAGTATTCCTAAGGCAGAACCAGTCATCATGGGCATGGCTAACTGGCCTCTGGTCCCTGGAGATAATGCTGAAAAACAGATCTGAGCGTGGGCAACTTAAAGCAAATGTCCTTGATTTATAATTGGGACTGGATCAAATATCTTTCTGTTATGTTAGTGTGTGTGTGTGTGTGTGCGTGTGTGTGGGGGGGGAACATTGTAAAATATCTCCATTATCTAGGTTATATTCTGTTTCATGTGTGTACAAAAATATAATATGTGCAATGGCTTTGTGGTTATACCCGGTGTTACAAAGATTCTGTTGTTTTACTACTCCTCTCCCATCGGGCTCCTTTACAGTAATAATTTGAATCTTTTTTCCACTCTTCCTCTGGCATGTTAATCATAAATTACTTTAAAATTGGTGCATGAAACACACTGTCAACTGGAAGGTGGCATTATAGGTTTAGACATAGTAGACATACTTAAGTGTTTATATCTCCTACCATATTGCCTGCAGCTTCAGATATTTAATGCATAGACTGTAACCCTGTAGTGTAGACCTGTGATTCAATAAGTCCACCTTGTGGAGGTAATTGTGATCTCATCATTGCCCTGTGGGTTATTGTGCTTTGATAATGCTACATCACTTGATTTTGGTATTCGCATATTACTCATATTAGCACTGACATATAGGTGACTGGCACCTGTGACTGCAATGGATCAGTGCTTTCACATCGATGTATACATATAAATATATATGGTGGTATATAGTATACCGCTGGTATATATACCACTAACTATATAGTTGGTGGTATTTTTCCACTATGTACATAGAAAAATACCCACAACTTTCAATATAGGCTCCAAATTAGCAGCCAAAGTGCAGCAGTAGAACATATTGAGACCAAGATATAACGCAGATCGTGCGAAAGGATGTGCCTATTAATCCACTGCAGAAATAGTCTCTGAATAATGCATAAAGACAAAAATTGCTTCCCTAAAATAACAGTCTCACCGGGTCATGCAATTTCTGGGAGCATTGATGACATGACGGCGTAGAAACCACGTGTTTACGTGATGGAAAGCCAGTCTTCCAATTTAACCCCTCCTCCCCGTCTATTTCTAACGGAGGTCCGATGAGAGGCGAAAATCACGCAAATATTTTTATACAAGCGCGCACTTTTGGAGATGCCTGTGGCGTTACAGTGCAAAGACTGAGAAAGGATCCCACCAGAGAGGATATCTGGGCTGTACTCCGGGGATCGGGACAGAGCAGAAGAAAAATAGCAGACCTGTATCCAGAACGTACAGCAAGGGGACCAAAAGAAGTGAAAACAGAAGTGTTTGTATTCTGACCTCGCCGCCGAACAGCTGATTTACGCGAGAGAGCAAGTGTACTTGATCCGCCGGCAATGGTATTTTGCTGGGGCTGTCATTGCAGCAGTGTGTGTGCATATGATGCATCCTACCCTGGCTTTTGATGCCGTGCAGATCCACCCTCCTCTCCACAGAGTCATGAACTAACAGGCAATGATTTTCTCCTCGGAAATCTGCCGTGTGTCAGTGTCTTCACGCTAGTTTCTTGCTGTTTACGGGCTGCACGTCTCTTCCCGGTGCGACACATGCAATTTACAGAGTATATTTTCTATTATCGACTAGTTGATGTGGCATCCTTTATACGCCATAAGAAGCAAAAACACCTCAATTACGAAGTCTGACAGATAGCCTATAGTGACTATTCTGCCACGTGAACGCATACAAGACTTGGATATAGGCTACCTGTTTTTTCTATGATACATTTGGTAGCCTTGTCCTGGAAAACTGATCCAATTGTGTTATTATGCAACCGCAAGGGTCTCATCTATATCTTGGTGTTTAAGCCACAGGATTGCTCTTCGCCCAAATCAATGTGGTTTCTTTGGAACATTTTCAGCAAAGGAACGCATATGCTGCAGTGTCTTTGTGGCAAGAGTCTTAAGAAAAACAAGAATCCAAGTGGTAAGAGCCGTCGTTGTGCCTGCGCTACATGCCGCTGTGTTTTCTCGAGCGTGGAGCTGTGTTATTCGTTTGTTTTTTTTGTTTTGCTACGGGGGCTGATAGATCTGCAATCATATTTATGCAGCGAGTGGTTGCGGAGGCGCAGGGAGGGTGACCAACTTCTTCTGTGCAGCTACACTATCGGCGAGCATGAGCGCAGTCACGCAAATGTGCCCCTGCATCACCGAGGCATGATCTCCTAACTTTTTAAATAGCGCGCAGATGGATGTTATTGTAGTCCCCTCCACGACAAGGGGGCTCAAATCTAGGCACTACAACTCGGGGAACTCGATCAGCCACAACCAGGGGTTCAGTTCAGTTCCCGGGTTTACTGCAGCAATTCCTTATGCAACACTTATCGACTGAAATGGGCTATACGCTGTTTCCAGCACGTCAGATATATCGCACTCTTTCATCTGGCCTTTAAGAAGGGTAATTTACAGTATTTTTAACGGGTATTGTTACATCAATTTGCTGTATAGGTAGACTAACATCAATACGCGTAGATGGGGCATGGAGAAACGTATTGAGATGCTGTTAATGCAAATTCTCGATTCAAGGATATATAGGCATCATTTTCTAATAGGCCTAAATGTAAAGCTGCAGCCTTACCTCTGTAGACCTACAGGTAAATGTAAATGTGCTTTTATTGTCACATACAAATACAAGTAGCTACATTTGTTCTCTGCATTTAACCCATCCCTCAAGGGAGCAGTGGGCAGCCACTGTGCAGCGCCCGGGGACCA
>JAODUE010000014.1:686575-706114 GCA_027564755.1 Amblyopsis hoosieri
GTTTGTGCGTGTGTGCGTTGTGTTTCAGGCCAGGAACACAGCTACATCTATACTGTGTTTGTGCGTGTGTGCGTGGTGTTTCAGACCAGGAACACAGCTACATCTATACTGGGTTTGTGCGTGTGTGCGTTGTGTTTCAGGCCAGGAACACAGCTACATCTATACTGTGTTTGTGCGTGTGTGCATGGTGTTTCAGGCCAGGAACACAGCTACATCTATACTGTGTTTGTGCGTGTGTGCGTTGTGTTTCAGGCCAGGAACACAGCTACATCTATACTGTGTTTGTGCGTGTGTGCGTGGTCCTGCCCACCTTGGTTTGAGCACACCACCCCTTGTGCGTTCTGGCAGAGCTCCCTGCTCTTCTTGCCCGACAGGCCACACACCTCCTGGAGCTGGCAGGCTGCCCCAGACCAGCCCTCGTCGCACTCACACGAGCCACAGTCGCAGTAGCCGCGGTCTGCAGGGAGAAGGGACAAGCAGCCCCGTTACCCCTGGCTTCCACCGGGCGTTGATGTTGTTGTCTGCAGCCTGCACCACTTTGTAATGGTAAATTATAATCACAAGGCATTGTTAATGCAGAAGTTTCTTTTTAAATAACATCTTCTAGGGATGCACCGATTGCATATTTCCTCGCGGATTCCAAATACTGGTTTTTGTCAAGCCTTACCGGCCGGTTTCCGATTTAAGCATATTGCGATTTTATTTTACAGCCGGAATTTTTATTTTATAAATTACTCACATTTTATGGTCCCACGCTCGCCATTCATCATAGTAATTTGTTGACGGCCCCTTATTAACATCCAACATTCTCTTGTCATGTTTTTACACTTTTACAGGGCAGCGTCATCAACAGGACAGTGCGGGGAGCATGGCAGCAGGGAGACATGAAGCCCAAGCACAGGAACCTTTTAATGGTAAATGGACTGCATTTATATAGCCCTTTTATCCAAAGCACCTTACAGTATTTAGCCTCACATTCACCCATTCACACACATTCATACAACGATGGTGATTGCTGCCATGCAAGGTGCGACCAACCACCGGGAGCAGTTAGGGGGTTACGCATCTTGCTCGATGCTTACAGGTAGATCAACACCGGGGTTCAAACCCACAAACTTCCGGCTGGGAGCCCAACACCCAGAGCACTCGACCATCCTGTCACTTTGTATTCCTCTACTTACGGAGCAAGGGCTGTGTATATGTACCAGACAATTTTTTCAGCACACACAGAGAACGATAAACTATAGTGGATTGCAAGATAAGAGTTATTTGGTGAATTTGACAAAATATGCATTTCCTTACAATTGCTTCCTTTATAACTTTAAGAGGGGCAACTGACAGACATTCGAGAAAGAGCAACAGAAGAGGTAGGTGTACTCTCTGACCCTTCAGCGACATACTGTAGTAGTGGTTGCAGCGATGGAAGTAGTAGTATAGATTATCTGGCATTTGACCCCTGATTGAGGATTACCATGTGAAATACCACTGGTTGACTCTGTTTTCTGCTCTCCCCTCTCCTGTGTGTGCACAGCGACCCTGGACCGGTGAGGACCCTTTTGGATTACAAACAAATGCCCATTGGTTTATTGGAAACCAATAACATCCTAATTATAAAAATACCTCATTCCCTGTTTGTTCTTCTAACACTTCAGAGAGTTCTCACAACATGAATAACCTTCAATAGCAACAAGCCATACTGCGGGTTGCAGTTGCATTTGGCATGTTTTCACTGTTAGTAGAATTTGGTTATTATTGTGTCCTTAAATACAGACTTGGTTCACTCCCAAACATGCTTAGAAGAAGAAGAAAATAGAACAACCCCTGAAGAAAAGTATTTTGATTGGCTGCTATGTAATAGAGAACAATACAGTTTTTATTATTTTTTGGAGCAGACATTCACTGTACATTTTTTCCATGGTGAATATTTCTGTGGTTTACCCAGAACAGCACGAGCAGCAAGAGCATGTCTTAACATCCAACCATCCCCAATTTAACTCAACAGGATATTACCAAGTTACTGCCACCCACTGCCCCTATTCATCTTACCTTGACACTCACTGTGACAGATAAATTGAGTCCCTTTTATTTGGTGGGCAAACATTTATGTGTGTGCGGGAAGTTTCCTGTCTGTCCCAAGTTCATTTCCCCTGTTCTCCCAGAGCAGCAGTCTCCACAGCCTCGGGGTGTCTGGGCCCTTCCTACGCTGCTCTTGAGGAAACACGCCCAGCCAATCAGGTCTTGGCCAGCCCCCAAACACAGCCAATGCGGGGTCATGGCTAGAGTAAATCTGTGCCAGCAGCTGTGGCAGTAATAATAGGTGATGTAGCATTACCATGATAAACTGTTGATGGGGAGGAGATGGTGACTCATGCAACAGGCTAATTTCAGGTTTAGAATTTCGCTCACAGCCCCTCCTGCTCACTGATAAACTCAGGCAGAAACAAGTAAAACAGTTTGCAAGGAATATAATTGTAAGGAAGCAATTTCCCCATGATTAACTGTTAAGTTTGCTTAAATATAAATGGACCAATATACAAAGTATTATGCGTTATTCTCTTCATATTTGCCTCTATAGCAAAATCCTCTCCTATTATGGTGCTCATACATTCAATTCATTCAACATAACATAAAACATATAATATGAAAGATGATACAATTAAAAGGGCAAATCTACAGTGTGCTGCAAGGCACATATTGAGCCGGTTTGCAGTATTAGTCAAAGTTCTGCCTTGGAGGAAATGTACAGTACCTGCGTCTGACATTTCCAATCCAGTTCAAATGTCACTCGCCTTAGATCATGTTCTCCATACAACATTCCTGTGAGAAATTAATATTCCCCGTATCCTTGCCTCTCACTGTTGTTTGTGTGCTGTGAAGTGACAGCATGTCAGCTCGTGAGCTGTGGGAGAAGACATCTGTCTGTGGTAATAATTCATCATCTGTGTACACTATACGTGACACAAAATTGAAGTGGGCATTGCGTACCAATATAACAAAAATAAACATCTCTCCTATAGTGCATTTGGGAGCTACTGTATATTCAATGCCATGTATCAAATTCCTTTTATTGGTGGACTTGGTCAGGGTTAAAGGTGAGCTCAGGGATAATGGAGAAAGAATGTTGATATTTGGTCTCCATCAAAACACAGTCTATCTGGTCTGCCATTTTTAAACATGTTTCGATGGACGGCTTCCCAGAGGGACTTGAGACTAACAATCCATCTGTCATGTCAGGTTAACACATTCCACCATTTTGTCTTCAAATGAATAGGGATCTGGCATTTTCAGGCAGTGAGTGTTGGTCATTGAAAGTCAACCTGCTTGTGCTGAGCCCGCACCGGGGCAGCTCCTGCTCAAGTTAAATGACAAATTCTCTGGGAATACACGGCAGACAATGTGAGCCAAACTGACTTCCTTCATGGTGCTGATTTGACAGGGATGCTGTGCGAGAGAGAGCGAGAGAGAGAGAGAGAGAGAGAGAGAGAGAGAGAGAGAGAGAGAGAGAGAGGGGGGGGGGGGGGAGTGTTCTGACAGTTCCCAAAACAGGCTGCCCATGAGTTTTCTCGCATCATTCCTCTTTTCAACTGCTCCTTTGAGAAGAGGAGGCCACTGATGAAGTCGGCCCATAACGTACATACCGTACTTGAGATGAGACCAGGCCTCTCAAAACATCAGGTAGACTCGGAGGGGGATAAGAGCTTCACCAGAGACACAGGAGAGGTCCCCATTGACCCCCTAACACTTTGAGAGCAATTAAAATTATTCAGCAATTATTATATTTGATAAGACCCAATCAAATCAAATGAATCACTCAGTTCCACACAAACACACTCCCAGCGTAATTATTCGCTGCAGGGTTCATTCTCGCTGTAGCACCAATGGCTTCACAAACTGACGGTAAATACATGTTTTGCTTGCCAGTTGCGCAGTGGGCCACCGTGGGTGTTTCTGCTTATGGAAAAAGGCCTGCAAGGGTCTGAAAACAGAGCAGTGGGACACAAGGAACGGACAGAATGTACGAGAGAGAGAGAGAGAGAGAGAGAGAGAGAGAGAGAGAGAGAGAGAGAGAGAGCATATCCCTTCAGCAATATAGAGAAAATGAGGCAAACGAGGTCAGAGACTGCCACGTCGAGCCTTCTTGTTTCTAGAAACGCAAAAAAAACTCGAATGGAAAAGGAACACGCCTTCCCCAGCAACAATGCTCTCATGCCTAAGCATTTCCGGGGGACTGTAGGGTGAGGTTGTGTTGGCAAAAGACACGCAAGGGAGTGTCACAGGGGAGACAATAGACAAACAAACACACAGGAGCAGCAGGTCCTTGTTCTGTGCAGCTGGTGAACAGATGTCGCTGCATGCCATCATAGCAGCCAGAGGCACAGTGAAAGCATGTGAATGTACACGTAGCAAGTCTGGTTGCTTGTTCTGATGAACTCCGTATTCTCTCCCACATTGACATGTGGATATTTTTACTTATTTATTTACTCAACCTTTATTTAACCAGGAAAAACCCGTTGAGATAAATCTCTTTTTCAAGGGTGACCTGGCCAAGAAAGGCGACAGAACAGTATGTACAATTACAATTACAAATATTATATGTATATAAAATGATATATAATACAATAATATAATATAATAATAATAATCCAATATAACCATATACTGTACTTAAAAACACCTCAAATGGAATAATATAATTGACCTTGTACGCTTCCTGGGATACAGAGCTGCCTTCTTGACAGGAGATGCGTTTTGATTGTCCAACCAAATCGGACAATAAACTGTGCTATATGTTGGTAATCTAAACAATATGAATCTGGCTGTTTGCAGGTCATGTCAATCTATTTAATCAGTAGGCTACGCTTACTGCTTAATTATAAACAGAGAGACTGAATTTAGTAGAGCACTGCATTAGAGTCGTGCCGGAAATGTGTACAATATAGTCATGTGAGTGACCATACTAACAGCCAATGGAAATGTACTACCCTGCACCCTGATTGTGCTGACATGCTATGTGCAGTGTCAGACATTCAGCACAAGTTGCATAATGCATCAGCAAAAAGGTCCCGGGGTCAAACCCTGGTCATCCCGGCTAACCCATCCCTTGAGAGCTGGGTTAAATGCAGAGGTTGAATTTCGCTACATGTATGCGTCAATTAAAGCACCTTTACCTTATGTGACGGATGTACAGTAGTGCTAATGGAAAAGGTTGTGCCAACAGAAGTTTGACATTGAGTTCATCTCAATGGTTCATGGAGATGCAAAACAGTTTTAATCGATACATACAGATATATAACTACATTTTTTGGTAATTACTAGTCAATAAATGTATCGATTTACATTTACAATATCTTTTTTAATGTACTTTGAGTATGGCTAACTTCCAGGAAACTGTTTTGAGGCACCACAATCCGCCATTGCTGTGAAGAAATTGAGTTTACGCAACTCTCTTTACATTACTCCGGCTGAGACTATAGTGGACTTCTAGCAGCAACATTCTGTGTTCAAGCACCTTCAGATGTCTACCTGTTCATTAATGGCATAGTCAGCTATTGCAAGCTAATTCACTTTTTCTTATATTCGTCAAATATGTCCTCGCATTTCGCTGTCTCACTGTGCATGCTGAAAAAATAATAATCCGGTACTTCTTCACAGCCCTGGCTCCGTTAATAGGAACATAAACAAAGTAGAAAACACCCCTGACAACAACAATGCCCTTGGCTTCGCAATGTGTTTAAATGTGTGGGGGCGGAGCTTCTGAGGGAGTTTGTGCTGATTTGAACTTGAAGTTAGCAAGTGTTCTCAAGAATGACTAACCCTGCCTTTAATAGCGGTACTCACGGTCGCTATGGATAAAAGTGTCTGTAAATTAACTGAAGGTAAATTATTTCTTTTCATATTGAGGAAATTAACGGAAATTATATGCAAATAGCCTAAGTAATGGACAAAGACTGTTGAACTCCACAGGTACATAATAGCTCTTTATTTGCATCAGGTAATGGGAACAAAAAGAAAATAGGTCAATGCTAGGATTATGAATGTGGTTCTCCCATTAGGAAATCACGAATTTTAGTGGGTAGTACAAAGTGAATCTTACATTGAAAATATCCTTATAGTGTGTGTCTGTGACTTGACATGCTACTTTTGTATGAATTGGTTGCTCACCTGACAAAATGGCATAAGAAAAGCTCTGTGCCAGCCAAGTTAATGTCTTCACAAGGAATAAAATAAATAAAAAAATCTAAACACACAGTTTGCCCCTATAGGGAGGAAAATCCATAGGAGCTTATCGGCAGGGGGTTTGTGAGCGGTAGAGATAAGGCGTCGGAGGAGACATCGGCTGAGGAAGCACATAGGCTGCAAATGTGAGCGGGGGTAAAAGCCGTTGCACATAGCACGCGGAGCTGAAGCGACGCTGATGCTTATACAGTATCTGCGCCCATGTTAATCAATCAATGAGTCTTTGCACACTGAAAGCAAGGCCAAAGCTGCTCGCTGAGCCGAAGCGGGGCTGCCGCTTTTTATTCCGCCGAGAGTCTATTTTTTCCGCCTCGTCTCGTGTTTTTTTTTGAAGCGCTTTTTACATAGAGGGCAATGGAGATATGTAATAGAAGCAGGTAAAACAATACAAATATGAATAAATAAAAAACTGTTTGCTTGTTTCTTAGCCCCACTCCCAACGCGTGCACAGCTTGTTGCACAGCTGTGCTTGCAGTGTGCAACGGGCTTAAGAAGGGGCAAAGGAGATGACTATGGGCCTGTCTTTTACACCCAGACACACAACACTGAAACACTCTTCTCGTACAACAAGACACGTCTCCTCTCATCTTTCCATCTCATCTATCCTGCCTGGTAGAAAAACTAAAAGCGCTAAAATACAGTATCTTCTGCAAACATTTTGGAATAATCATCTCATTGGAATATAATGTTACACCTGTTGTGTGTGTGTCCACAACAAGGATGAAAATACAGCATCCATACTACTTGTGAGTTTATAGTGTAGACACACAGGGACTTTATAGGTTGGTGAGGAGCTCTCTGTGAACAACTTGACAGTAAAATGTCAACCAGGCGGCCTAGTTCAAAGCCCTGCCTCCCAACAAAGCGAATGCCTTGGCGACATGGGTGAACAACATTCAGCTGTCTATTCCTAAAGCTTTTGAAGTGATGCCTCTTTGATTTGGGCTTTGAAAGACTCCTGAATAAACTGCATAAAGGACAAGCTGTTATTGAAATAATAGTCTTCAGAAAAACATGTATTTTCTGCTAAATCTTGTCCACGACTGTGGAATATGTTTGAGGCTTCCTCTTAAGACTGGCAAATAATAGATGCAATAGCCTACAAGGCTAAATAACACAAAGAATAATATTTTGGGAATAATCTCAATACAGGAGATATCCTGACTAAAGGAGAAGCTAACAAAACACAGCTGCTGCTGCTATAGGCCTAGCTAGTAGGAGAATGGTGCTGAGTGATGGCCAGATTGGGTTCTGCTGCATCACTTAGTGACTAAACTGACTACCGAATAACGACCGGGTCGTATGACACTTATGTCAGGCCATGTGACTGTGGGGTCACAGCCAAACTGCTCTGTGTCTATTTGCTATTTGATGCATTACCTACCTACCAACGTCAACTGCACAATTTTCCTAACACATAATATGCCAGTAAAAACAAACCGCCAGAACATCTGGCAGTTATATTCATGTGCCATTGGTTATATCACAGGCAGCGTAGCCTAAAGGCTACTCACCATTGCAGGTTTTCCCGTTATGAGTGGGGCACACCCAGTTGTGACACTCGCAGCGCGGCCCGTAGAACTTGGACGGATCGCCGGCCCGGCAGATGCACACGCCGCAGTCGCAGTCGCCCCGGCCGCTGCATATCTTGCCGTCCGCCGTCCGACAGCGACGCAGGGCCGACACCGTGGACAGCCTGCACGCGCCACCCACCTGGCTGGGAGATGAACGGGAAACGGACTGCCTGTTAGAATAGTACGTTTCTAAACTTCAGGCCACTCAGAGCGTGCACAGGGTTGGCACACACACACACACACACACACACACACACACACACACACACACACACACACATACACATACATTCACACACCGATGCAAGGCCCCATCCAATCACCGGGAGCAGTGAGGGTTAGGTGTCTTGCTCAGGGACACCTCGGCACTCGACCTCGACAACTTTGTCACTGACAAAGGTGACCTGTCACTGTTGCCCCACTCTGCACTGTGCCACTGATAAAATAAAACAGGCGATCATCTTGCGGCCTTGAAAAGCCCTAGAGGGGTTCAAAAGTACATTGTTCTCCCACATGTGTGAATGGTTAAAAAATTGACAGACCAGTTCTTTTCAAAAGATGGGGAGTGGTAAAATATCATGGCAGGGTTAACATATTATGACAAGCTTTTGAAGCAATATTCACCGTTTCTTTGCTAATCTAAATCTAGTGTTATTACAATAGTTGTGCAGAGCAAAGAAGTGGTCCATTGTTCACTTTGGGGGTCATGGGAAAAAACATTTGAAAAATGGATACACTATTTCTAATGTCACTCCCCAGAACCCACATCGGGAAGCCTGTGTGCTCGCATGGGAATTGTAGAATTCCCAGGCTTGGAAAAAGGAATACCGTATGTGTTCCCTATTCCCTCTGTCTTCGCCTTTCTTCTTGTGAAAATACCTCTGGTAGGAGTGAGGTGACAGGGACTTAGGTTTTACAGCTATAATTACGACCAGGCTCTCTCTTCCACCATTTCATCTGCTTCATTGCATCTCCTCAAGCACACTTTTTCATGCTTTGCACGTTTTTTTGTGGCCCTGAAAAGTTCAACTCTGAAAGAAAGTCCAAGAAATTAATGAATTCTCACACAGTGTAGGTAATTTCTCTCACTATTCATTCGTATACTATTTTAGGCGCAAGTGTTAGATCTTATTTCGACTTCCCTTTTTATAATTGATAGCCCAATGTGTTGATACTGCAATGCAAAGCCTTTTCTAAAGCAGAGATGCCAACTTTCAAAGCTGACTTGGCGTTGAGAATCGATGAGATTGACAAAGAATGACCAAAGCAGGTGCATGTTTTGGCTTGAGATGAATTGAAATCAGTGGAATTATTTTTTCTTACTTCTTACTTTTTTACTTTGTCATGCCAGTGTGAGACAGGACATAACGCTGTTGGCACACGCCAAATGTGTGAGAGTTGGCAGCCCTGTCTAAACTAACGAACTATGGTAATTACATACATACCTAAGGGTCAATGTGACAGGATGCTTAAGGAAATCTGAATTTTAATTGTTCTTCAGAGCAGTGATTGGTTTGCCATAAGAAGATTCAGTATGAGGAACTTCGCAAAATGCTGTCCCTTATGGGTTTACATGAAATAATACAAAAGGTTTAGAGGGGTCTCACATCACGCATATAAGGACGACCACAATGATGAATCAAACAGCACACTATCAATTCCACCTCTCTGTTAAGAGACTCTAGCAGCTGTTCCAGGGCTGTGTTTTCACTCCAAAGGCCCTTCGCTAGGAGATCTGTTTCATTTGGGAACGTTCTGACATTCCTTTCTATTCCTACCCTCCTCGTCTACGGGAAGGCTTTCCTGTTTGAGGAAATAGCACAGTCACTCCTAATATTGGAAATAACTGGGATGTATTTCTTTCCTTCAGGGAAATATTCTCCTTCTCATTATTGCAATTTCACACTGACTATTCATCAGACTGTCAAATTGTTTTGAGGCCATGATTAGTAAACCAACAAGGAAGAAATTGTTTACATCTGCCTCTGAAAACACGGTGTCAAACACTGTAATCACCTGACTTGCTAGACGCTGCACATTTAATGGCCCCACATGCGTGGGTTTGCACCTTTTGTCCAATAAACACAAGATTGAAAGGCAAACAAAAGAACACGGTCCTTACGCGGGCACCTGCTTTGAGCACAGCAAACACCCCTTTTCACAGCTGAGTCAAGTTTGCAGAGGTGCATCATATTGTATAGTACTGCAACAGTGTAGGCCAAGACAAACAGAAATCATTTCCACACATTTCAGCTTTTCTTCAGCTTTGATCAATATATTAGTTAAATACAAGAACTCAAAGCACTGTCTTGAACATTGTTAATGCAGATTAATTAATGCACAATGTACACATTGCTATATTTTAGGGACTGGTAGCTGTTATTGCTACTGTATATAGTCATGGATCGCTTGGAAAAAATTTAAATTTAAAACCAAAATATGTGCCATTAATGGCAATACAAAAACAGATAATGCTATAACTTAGTATGCAGAATTATGGAAGCTGGAAGGTAGACTTGCACGAGGAAAAAAATAAGTTCACTGCAATCTTCAAACTATAGGAACCTTTAACTCTGTAACTCGGGCAAACCTCAGAAACACTCTCCTTCTCAATGTCAGCAATCATGCAAAGCTCAGTGTGGAAACTCACCTCAGTGACTGTAACACAGTGTCATCAACAGCAGAGAGAAGAATGAGAAGCAAAAATACCAACTGCAGTGAAGCCTCAGTGTGCATGTTTACATCCCAGAGAAACCTGAAGTAGAGTAGCTTGAAGGAATTCCCCCAACTTTTTTTTTTGCTCTGAACAGACGGAGAAAGAGAGAGACAGAGAAAAGAGAGAGAGAGAGAGAGAGAATAAAACAAAGAGGGAAAGAGAGCAGAAGGCTGGCCTGAAATGGCTCAAACCCTTCAGAGACTAACAGTCCTCTCCATACAAGTGCCTTTGATTAGTCTTGACTTCTAGACAGAGTCCTGGGCAGGAGCTGGAGGGGGGGGGGGGATATTGCCAAAAAGAAAACTTTAGTCACCAGACATAATTAAAAGCAGACTATTTCCTTGGTATATCTTTTCATTTTTGATTGAGACAGCTGACCAAGCTAACATTAATGGTATAGTGTTATAATGTTATAGTTTTCGCGGACCGAAACGGGTCGTATGCTTTTTGATGGGACCACTACTGAATTTCAATTTTATCATATTCTCCTCAGTGACATATACAGTAGGCGCTAATCCATTCTAATCCCCTGTGTCCACATTGCAACACTACAAATGAACAGTTCTGTATACTCAAGTCTAGTGGTTGTGGAAATATGACCAGCACATAGGCAGCACACAAAGCATAAAACAATATATAGCATATTTGTAAACAAATTATTCATATAACTCTGGAGATAATGTACAATGAACATCCTCCAGTCACTGTTGACTCTGATGTGGCATGCAGTATTTGAGACATAACTGGTTTTGAAACATTAATATTCTTAACAGACCAATTTATGGTGTATAAATGTTATCAGTTCATGTACTATTTCAGTCTTTATTGATAACACAGTGGCTAAACATACAACATATGCAATAAAATATAGGATATATGTTTTGTTTGCTTATTATCTTTGCAAAAACATTATTGCTTATTTGTCATGGGTGATTAATCCTCTTGAGTGGAAAAAGGTTACACTGCTGTCAGTGAGACCCAATTTCACTGTATCTTGAAATGTGAAATATATTAGAAGGTCTGAAGTCCCTACACTTGTAACATTGTAACCCAAATGTAATATTACATTATTGGGACAAGGTGACAAAATGACTTTAGAATTTCTATATTTTTGTAATCATTCATAAATGACATGAAGTAAATCAGAGTAAATCAAATAAAGTATAAATTGTACCACTACTACTGGGTTTGAGCCTGCCACTGTTACTATGGAGATACGAGCGCGCGACTCCTCTGCATCCGCCGGTGTTGCTGATGCGAATGCAGCTCGCGCGCGCGCTCCCGCGTACAACCCCGTGATCACAACACACCGGGAAACAGCTGGTGTAACGAACAGAACGACGCCAACGATACGGGAATAAACGCCGTGTACGTAAGTGATTCGCATTCTTTTCATTCCGACGCCGTCCCGTTGCCTTTGCTTCGTTTATTTCTGAAGGCGTCATCATCATTATGATAGGCTACTCCTGCGCTGGTGCATATGCTCTCCAGGAAGTGAATCTTACAGGCCTTGATCCAAATTACCTAGCCATTCCTCAATATCATGTGTTGGTACAGCTGTAGAATTCTATTGCAGTGGCTATACATCGTTTACTGTAGCTTCGTTAAGAGCTTGCTGTTTTCTACGGTATTTTGTTTAGGAAATATGAGGTGCCTTGCGCTGTACCGTAGCACCTAGCTCCCATCCGTTTCCATAGTAACCTTGGCACCGGATGTCATCCGTTCAGTTCGATGGTAGTAGTTTTGTTGTGGCATCCTCCTGAACGTTATGCCTTTGGATTCACCTTTACATGTCTTGTTGTGGTCATTGTATTTATTGGTTAAAAGCTACTAACGTGGCAAAGGTTTTGCATCAATTATCAGTTATCAGTAATTAATTCAATGTAGACCTAAAATTATGTTTTCAGTGATATATTTTCTGGTGAACACACCTATGAGGTTTCATGTTTTTTTTTAGCCTGTGAACACACTTATGAGGGTCTCATCGCCTCCAGTTAGGTTCTATATGAGCTGGAATATGTCTTATTTAATTTAAGATACCTCCAGGAACTACTAAAAAAAATGGTTCAACCTAATGTAATGTTACCACATAACCCCTATTGCACTGGGTAAAAATTTTATATTTTCAGAAGTGGCTATGGCCGGAGTCGTGAGAGCTGTAAAAGGGGCTGCATTTGGACAAGGGTTGAGCATGTGTGTGAATTCTTAAACATTCAATGAATAAGGACATTTTTTAAACCAAGGAGCTATACAAAGGTATGCCTACCAGGTGAGGTAAAACAGTACAGTACATGTATGGAGAATATATTTGCAGTATTTTGCTCTCCATGAACTCTCAGAAAGAAAGAGTGTCTGTGACTATTGGTATTACTAAAACTAACAGACATCCACAGTTACAATTAATCTGCCCAGTGATTGCGTCCTGCCTGTGGGAATATGTCCTCTCTCTAAATGTGAAACTGAAATTGTAGTCTTGTCATCTTACTCCCACATTATAGCACTTACACCCTGTCATTGTATTTTCACTCTTCCTCAAATCTCCACCAGCATATGCTAAGTGTAGCAATTACCTTGCAAATTGATTCTGACTACGTAAGGTTTTAGAGTAGGACCTGTTCTTTTCTTGGAGCGTGCTTAAAAGGAAATAAGAAGGGCAACTCTATTATGTTTGTCCATCTTAACAAACTACCCTGTGTGAGATTGAAAACTTTTTTCATACGTACAGCAGTTTTTATTTGTGTGCCTCACTTAGATTCTTAAAGCAAGTTCAATTTGCACTGATGGTAAGACATTCCACTTGCTCTGTGATTGTGTTAAAACAGTGGTTCTCAAACTAGGGGTCGGGACCCCCGGGGGGGTCGCGAGATACAGAAGAGGGGGTCACAAGATGATTTTCAGAAATTAAATAACATTTTAAAATTAATAAAATGGAATAGTTTAGCCATAATTGTTAGTATTAGTACAGTTTATACATTACTTTGATGTATTCTGCTACTAGCCTGTATTAAAATGCTATCAAATAATATTATGGCTGTTATTCTTATACCATCTCTGGGGATAGCGCAGGTTGCGAGTATCTGGTACTTTTATTTTGGGGGGTCGCGAGCTGAAAAGTTTTAGAACCCCTGTGTTAGAAGAAGAAGAAAGTGAGCATAGTACTGTAGTTGTAGACCTACTTTCAGTAATACAGTAGGCTAGTTGTGAAATTCAGCGTATTATCATATGCAGTAGCAAGTAGTCTAAAAATAATATATTTTCACATTGCCGTATTTTAGTCTGATTTCTTTGTTTATAGACCACAAATCTGTTTTATTGTGGTATCTATGAGTGCTATGCCTGTTGCTATTAGTCGATATGTGTTGTGTCCCTATCCATTCTTCTTCGTTGTTCTCTTGACCGCTACCGCTCACTGACAGCTGCCCTCGGAGGAGTCTATAGGACGTCCCTGTCTCCCTCCTTCTCTCTCTCTCTCATCTCTGGTTGGTCCTCGCACCCCTCTGTGACCTGGTGATGAATGCACCAATGAGGAGCCTCACAGTGAGTTCTATGGTCCTGTGTTCTAACCCATCTTCTTCCACAACACCTCGGCCACTCACTCGCATTATATGCCTCTGTGTCAGACGTGGTGGGCATTCCTGTCTCTACTGTAGATGTTGGTAGTGTACTGCAAACCATATATGCCATGATGTTGACTAACTGTTGTGTGTTATTTGCAGGGTATGCCTGATCGCATGTTATGTGCAGTGCTGGAGCAATTTCAGCTTTACTTTTCCCTTTGGTATGTGCGCTTTGTCTCCATTGAAGGTCATTTCTTCTTGCGTGCTTGTGTTGAAATGGCCTAAAAACGTTTATTTTTTTATTTTTATTATTATTTTTTACCACACACACACACACACACACACACACACACACACACTGTCACAGGCACATTTACAGGCACACACAGACACATTTACAGACATGCATAGGGTTTGGCGCTGTTCAAATTTGAACAGAATCCGATACTGGCACCTAGAAGCCAGTACCGGTACCCAATGGTACCTTTTTTCAGTAGTTTATTTTCACTTAAACCTTCGTCGTCCATGGAGGGTCCAACTTCTTTGGCCATGGCTGCAGCCCCTGCTGCCAACATTATCTGCAGCTACAGCACTGTGTGGGGAAGGGGGGGCTTTCAAATACGGTACGGTACACTCTTCAACTTTTAGAACTATCTAGTGTTCCACAGCTTAGACATGTTGCCCTGGCCAGATTGGCATTTTGCATCACAAACATTTGTGTTAAACATTGAGCAAGCTGCAGGGATGACATAATGTTGATCTCCCTCTTTCTCCCTACCCTGTCGACCAGATACACTCTCAGGTACCAGCATTTGGCACCGATTGAGTGAATTGGTACTCAGCATTACCGCCATATTCAGTCGAGAGTTCGGTAACCAACAGTAACACTCAGACAGACACCTTCATTTACAGACGCTGACACAGAAACATCGAGTAGACAGACATGCACGCACACACACACACACACACGCACACACATACTGTACACACGCAGACTTCCACACACTGTACAGAAGATTGTACAGCACTGCCTATTGACCGATCCTAAGCCCCGCCCCTTTCACCTTTTCCAACCTAGTTACTTTAGAGCCCTTTCACACATGCTGTATTATAAGGGACGATTCCTGCATGGGGTAATGTGTGAACAGGAACAGGGGTAGAAAAGCCTGATAACCCCTAGTAACATTCAATGGAAAAAAAATATTATTAAGTCTTGGTTTGAATACAAAGCTAAAACATTTGCGTACAAGTTGTAAGCGATGGCAAATTCACATATATGCTGCGTATTTTATTTAGAAACGCAAATTGCACAAAGCAAGATCAAAAGTAAGCTGTAAACTGAAGTCTCCTGAAAACTTATATTTGTTTATGTTGATAGGCAGCATTCATAAAGTGCTGCATTAGCTACTGCCCTCTGCTGGACTGTCCTGGCTACTGTAGACCTACCAGGCTGCTATTACCACAGCATGTATGAACAGGGGCAAGAGGTAAATGTCCCTGGATGGAGCTGCATGTCTGAATTGAGAAAATCACTAGCTGTGCTTGCATTTCATGCAGGTACTTTACCAGGAACAATGTGTGAAAGGGCTTAAGTTGGACAAAACACCATAGTAGGCCATAACAGGCAAACAGGCAGTTGAAGGAGTCCTGTTGGATTAAAACAAGGCTCCACTGTTGGAGGACAGACGAAAAGGGGTGGGGCTTGGGATCGGTCAATTGGTGCTTGTGTGTCCAGTATTGTGAAGATCATAACTGATGATCTTCCCTAATGGTAAGTTAGTAAAGCTGTTCCACTGTGAAAACACTTGTCTTGTGTCCCATTTGTTGCCATGTTGTCTATCATGGGCCATTCAACAATGCAAGACCATGATTTGAAACCCCTGTTCTGGCCATTCAAGTCTGGGTAGTTTATATGTGCACGGCGAGCAGTACAGTGTAATGCTAACGCCACTCTGGCAAGCGTCATTACTAATGTCCTCCAGTCAAGGTCAGCCAAACGTCTGTACTTACATTTGCATTGGAAATGCGCTGTACCAAGCTAAGCTATACGCCGTCGTAGTAAACGGCATCGCTGTGACTGCTCAGACTCGGATGTTGCCAGAGTGCTCTGCTGTTCTGCTGTCCGCTTTGGTCACCTTCTGGTGCCCCGTGTGTCTCTGTCAGATCCACTCTCTGTATAGCACGGCTAGCCCAAGCATGCTGAAGAGGAAACAGAGCTCGCGGGTCGAGGCCCAGCCCATGACCGACTTTGGGCCGGACGAGACTCTCACAGACAGCGCTGACATCTTCTGGATCAACAAGCCAGTGAGTTTGCGGTTTTCTGAGACGGTGGCATTTGAACGCGGCAGTGTTTCCCCCATATGACATTTATGTCCAAATGTGACCGTAGTACAGAACCAGTTCTGTTCTCTCAGCAGAGCTTTAAATTGTTAAAAGCATGTTTTGTCAAATGTAGTATCATACAATGATTTTACAGGTATTTTATAACCTGCTCTAGGCAGAGTATTTCCATACAGAATGTCACACACGTGTGCACGCATGTGTCCTTATCTCTCAGTATTATATCAGTTTTGTGGTAAATGAAATCCTAATTTAAAGGTATAGTAAGCAATTGCAAGCTAATACACTTTTTGTCAAATTAACTTATGTCTCCTTGTGGTTTGCAAGTTTGTACCATTTTCTGTGCTCGCTGAAAAAAGAATGTGGCACTTCTACACAGCCCTGGCTCCATATATAGTAACCCAAACAATGTGGTGCAGACTACGCACAACGACAATATCCCAGCCTTTGCAATGTGTTTACAATGTGTGGGGGGGGGGTAGAGCTTCTGGGGCAGCACTCTATGGCATTACTTGGAGAGCTGTTTTTGTTTTTATCGAGTTCAGCTATCATCAAGCTTTCTCCAGAATGACCTGCTATATCGTACCTTTAAGGTATAGTCTGTTTCAAGGTCAATGTAAGCTAATACACTTTTTGTAAAATTCCCCAAATATCTCCTTTCATTTTGCTATCTTATCTGTCTGTGCTGAAAACATATTCTGGGACTTCTACACAGCCCTGGCTCCGATGATTGGAACATAAACAACATTGGTACATTTCTCAACAAATTCATCTGTATGCGTTTTACGTCCGACTTTGTCATTGAGCTATAGACTTGTCATAGACTACATAAGTAAAGGCTGGCTCTGTGAGACTAGAGCATGACTAACCCTGCCTTTAAGCCCAATATTGAAAGTAAACAGATTACATTTTTGTTTTCCATCTTTCCCCCTTGTGTGCTCAGTGGGTGCACTCCCTGCTACGTGCATGCGCCATCGTCAGTGTAATTTCGGTGTGCATGAACACCCCCAAGACGTTCGAGCACTATCCTCCGCTACAGTACGTCACCTTCACGCTGGACGCCATGCTCATGTTCCTCTACACCGCAGAGATGATCGCCAAGATGCACATCAGAGGGATCATTAAGGTACGGCGCCTTCATAGATTTAGTAATGATGGAAAAATGGAGCATTGCACTGCATTTCAATAGAAGCACAAGTGGAACGTGGGTGCCTCTACAACAGCATTTTGCTGTGGAGGCTGACATACTGTAAACAGCGCTCAGACAGCTAAATCTACCATGCACGGCCTGAAACAGTCAATTTACCTCAAAAACAGTTTGCTGCAGGAATACCGTTGTGGCCTCAGATTGATCGTAGGTGCTTGGGAATTATTGTTATATATTCAAAATGCCCATTAATGTCTCCAGAAAGAATTAATGGGCAATAGTATGGTGAAACCATGTGGACTTTCCAATTGACCTGCATGGAACGCTGGGTTCTGGTCTGCATAAAGGGTGAAAAATCGACCCCCTTTTTCTAAAAATCGAATGCGGAAGTGCCGTTTGAGATATTTAGCCTACGATTCTTACATTTTACCCCCTGGTTATCATCGTTAATGTATGACCTTGTTATTTTAAAGTTCTAGGTATTTTATATGGTATCCAACCATTTTATATGGTATTGTTGCAGATGTAAAAAAAAATATTGTGACAAATATGTTTATTTAGTTGTCTGTAGCCTATATGCCGTGTTCATATAATGTAGTGTTTGTCCTGACTTGTTACATACCGTGAAAATCAATAACTATTACCCACACATCTCTATTATGTGAGCAAATTAAGTGTTAAAATATCACCTGTGTATGTTTGTTTGTAAAACATAGAAATAACAGAAAACCCATTCTTCAAGTGTAATGGCTACATTGACATAATGTGGAGACTGTATCATCAGCAAGGTTTCTCCATCTTTTCATCAATGCAAGTACAGCACAGTGGACCCTTTTTAATTATCTTCCATGATCTTGGTTCTGAATTATTTACTCCAAAAGGCTGCGTTTTGGACACCAATAAGCTTCATACATTGAGATATACATTGTGGTGAGTCAACACCGTTTGAATAAGAACCAGAATAATACTTTCCTATACATACATCAAGAAATGAGCATCTGAAATAAAAGTCTTCATTTCTGGCATGGAAACTACTTGCAGCCTGATCAATTCATTGATAAGAGACAATATCAGGTACAGTACACCATAAGTGCTTTCCAAACTACTGAGTAATTTAGACATTAGACATTTGTGACATTTGACAAGTGTTAGTTGACCCACATTGATCACCGTTTTGTGAAATGAGATATGTCTAATGATTTGTATTCCATATGGATGTATTGCGATTGTGTCAACACAAGCATAGCCCGCGTGTCAGGTTTCAGCACTGTTATTGATTAATTGATAATCAGTATTCATCGCTAAACAGCAGTCATCATTGCGTCTTTACATGCAACGTCAAGCCCAATGATTCCAAGGTAATGAGAGTTGTTTCTGTGTATGTATTATTGTTTATCAATTGTACGTACATATTTGTGTATATCTCAGTTGCAGCAATATGAGCTTCAGGGTAGTTCACATCACTGATGCATTCCACATGGGCAACACTAAGCACGCACACAGTTATTCATTGTTCACCTTGGTGGTGATATACCTGATTGGCCCATGGAAGCTATACTGTAATTGTGCTAGTTTGTTTATATAAATGCCAACATGAGGCATACAGTATATACTGTAGCATTGCAGTGTGAAATCAAATCCAACCCTTATCTCCATTCTCTAAGAATGCCCATCTAGTCAGTGTGCCCATCTATTTTAATCCTTTCAACCAATGGGATATTGTCCCCTTAAGATAACAGATATCTAAAGTGGTAATTAAGTATGCCTGCCTATGTTGTTGGCCCCTTGGCATTGTAGCATTGTAGTCCCGCTTCACTGATTCAATCATTGCTGGATGTGTTAACCATCATGCACATCTGTATGTGTGGGTATCTGTGGCCATTGACTCATTATTTACATTTACAGCATTTGGCAGACGCTTTTATCCAAAGCGACTTACATGTAGTACATTTGTCAGTAGTTGGACAG
>JAODUE010000014.1:706214-717930 GCA_027564755.1 Amblyopsis hoosieri
GTTAGTGGCAAGGCAGCAGACGATGTTGAGTTTGTCCTAAGATATAGTTGAGTGTCATCGGCATAGCAATGGAAAGAGATGTCATGCCTGGTGATGACGCGGCACAGCGGGAGCATGTAAATAAACAAGCGTCAGGTGGGGCTAAACGTGACCTGGCTGTGCTTAAAACATTGATGTGACTCATTTTATTGGCTAAACTTGGACTCCTACTGTATTAATAATCACATTTCCCCTGGAGCAATGTCAGTTTCATTCAGGTTTCATTACGTTAGCTTACTAAGACCGGCCGTGGGACCTGCTAGCATCACCATGGATACCTACTGTAATCAGAAGGAGACGTCACGTAGAATTGTAGTTGCATTGTGGTTGGGTAAAAAAACTACAGTCTAGGGAAAATACGCATCCAGTATGTAACCGGTGTTCACCTCCCTCTTCCTCTCCTTTACCTCGCCATCTGCTGCCCCCTACAGGTGAGCCTGATATTCCTGTGCTGGCTGCCCCCCAACGTGCCTCCCGAGTCTGGGGCCCAGCTGCTCATGATGCTGCGATGCCTGCGGCCCCTGAGGATCTTCAAGCTGGTCCCTCAGATGAGGAAGGTGGTGCGGGAGGTGCTCAAGGGCTTCAAGGAGATCTTCCTGGTAGGTCGCTGCATGCACATCAACACGCACACATACAGTACATACTGTATACACAATACACATGCACCTAACCGCGCGCGCACACACACACGCACGTGCATTATATGTATGTATATACAGTATAATGGAAAGCCAAACAAAATATTGATTATATTCTGATATATTTATATGGAATTACATATGTACATATTATGTATTAGCACATAAATAGATATGTTTGTTTGTTGTTCAAGCTCATGCTGTGAATTAGCATTTGTGGTGGTTGCCGACTATCCCCTGGTCTGGTATGATCTCTTCTGACTGTGGTCTTCACTGCCACGGCTCTGTGATATCCTCCCTTTACCCTCTAATCCCACAAGACTTTAAACTGTGTGGGGAAAGCCCTCTTAAACCCCTTAAACCCCTTGACCGTCAATTGATTTCCTTTCACATACACAGGTTTCCATACTACTCCTAACACTAATGCTGGTGTTTGCAAGCTTCGGGGTTCAACTATTTGCTGGAAAGCTGGCCAAGTGCAACGACCCCCACATCACCAACCGGGTAAGGCTAACGCATGGTCTCCTCACTAAAGGGATTTCCCAACACCTCTTTGAAAGAAGACTTCACTGCGTTCACATGGAACACTTGAATATAATAATACATATAACACATAACATTTGCCACTAAATAATTGTATTGAATATTTTTTATATTTATTTTTAAATTATATCACCATAGCAACTGCCATTTCATCAAACTTTTTGCTGTCTACCGGTTTGCCGACTATATTCTGCCGTGTCCCATGTGACCGCAGCATTAGTAGAAAGAACACCTCCACTGAGATTAGTGATCAAATTGTTTGGTTTCATCCAGAGCCATGTAGAAGAGCTCCGTTTACTCCAATGGATCGTTTTTTACACAGCAATGGGGGAGCATGGAACAGTTCCTGGAAGTTAGCCTCAAATACTAGAAGCACCCTATAATTTATATTGTAAATGTAAACCAAAAATTGCATTTATGTATCTACATGGGCAACACGGTGGCCCAGTGGATCGCACTGTGGCCTCACAGCAAGTCGTACCGCCCTTTCTGTGTGGAGTTTGCATGTTCTCCCCATGTCTGCGTGGGTTTCTCCACTATCAAAAACATGTCAGGTTCACTCTCCAATCATGTCATGTGACCAGTGACACCCCGGGCGCTGCACAGCGGCTGCCCACTGCTCCATTGAAGGGATGGGTTAAATGCAGAGGATGCATTTCGCAACATGTATGTGGCGATAAAAGAGTACCCTTTTTTATCGATCCAAGCACTTACTGGAACTGTTTTGTGACTCCATGAACCATGTTTTGAGAATATCAAAACTTCCGTTGGCTGTGGTTTCATCCTATTGCTAGCTGCTAGCAATCTTTTTTTTCTTCCTCTTCTTCAATTGTTTCCTCCTTTGGATGGTTTTAGTCGGAGTGCCACGGCATTTTTAGGATTAACGTCAGCGTTTCCAAAAACCTCAACCTGAGACTGCAGCCTGGAGAGAAGAAACCGGGTTTCTGGGTTCCCAGAGTGTGGTGAGGCTGCCTGCATTAGAGGAAAAGCACCTTTAGTTCTTACAACTGAGTGTGTGTGTGTTCGTGTGTGTATCATAGAACAATATAGGTGTGTGCGTGCATGTGTTTACAGCAAATTATTGATAGTTTGTTGATTATGTGCTTGCCCAGGGCCAACCCTCGTAATTTTAACTTTGACAACGTGGGAAACGCGATGCTGGCTCTGTTCGAGGTGCTGTCACTCAAAGGCTGGGTGGAGGTCCGGGATGTCATTATTCACCGCGTTGGACCGGTACCAAACGCCCTTCTCACCCTTTGTTTGCGTACTGTACAGTATTGTGTATACTCTTGTGTTATGTGATGTTATGTTTGATTTTACGTATATTCTCTTGTGTAGACTATTGTTTAATGCTTATGTGATGTTACAATAATAATAATATCTAACGCTATGTATGTCCATACAAATCTCTCTCTGCAGATCCATGGCATCTACATCCATGTATTTGTGTTCCTGGGGTGCATGATTGGGCTTACGCTGTTTGTGGGCGTGGTCATAGCAAACTTCAATGAGAACAAGGTGAAAACCGTACAGGATCAGATCTTTTTCTATTTGTCTACTTTGTTTCGTGCAAAGTGTGATTTTTCCAATCGCGTTTCTAGGATTCACATCAAAGCAATATGGTGTTGTGAGCTTTGTGAATGCACAGTAGTCCCGCTTAATCAAGGGGTTACAGATTTCTCCGATAGAGTTCCATTCAGAATTAGGTGGTCTGTGTCCTCTACAATGTCTCTGGTACTTCTCTATCATAGAGTTCCATTCAGGATTAGGTGGTCTGTTTTATCTACAATGTCTCTGGTACTTCTCTCATAGAGTTCCATTCAGAATTAGGTGGTCTGTCTCTTCTACAATGTCTCTGGTTCCACCACCAGGGCACTGCTCTGCTGACCGTGGACCAGCGGAGATGGGAGGATCTGAAGAGTCGACTGAAGATAGCCCAGCCTCTACACCTGCCTCCACGCCCAGGTATCTCAACTGCCCTGAAGCATTTCATATATTTTTATCCCTCTCATTGTGGCACTGGGTCATTGTGTTCCCAACTCCCGAGCCTGGGCTGTGTAGAACCTTCAGACTATATGTATGGTCTCAGCATGCACACTGACAGCTTGCGGATCGTGGGTAGATATTAGCTGAATTTGACAAAAAGTTTCTTAGCTTACGGTCGCTGATTATTATGCCATTAAGAGGTTGGTAGGTTTCCCAAGGTAAACACACATCTGGGAAAGAATCAAGGTTCTTTCGACGGGGTGCGCGTGCGTTGCTAAGCAGCGTCTGCATGATTGAGCGGTATTTGATGAGAGGCCATGTCTTGTGGAGGAGAGCCACTGCAGCCATTCATCACCCACAGCGGTGGATTCATCTCTCACGTAATGAGTGATGGCAGTAATGAAAAGTCTTCAGAGAAGGCAGACTGGCGATAACCATACATGCTCAGACACTGTCTCCAGCTTGGCACAGCCTTCCCCAGAAAGTTCCTATACCTTCCTCGTGGAAGTGACATAGCAAAGGAATCAATCTTCCGTCACATTTTACGGAAGAAGCGGCCAGCCCAGGGAAAATGATGTCCTCGACATACCTTCAGCTAATGCTGCACAAACATCCCTATCCAACACACACTGACGGTGTTCTTTATCTGTCTGATTGCTGCAGATGAAGTGTCTAAGAGGTGCCAGTGCAGCGATGTCAGACGTATTCAGTAGCTGTGCTGACAAAAGTGGCACTACAGTAGCCTGAATCAGATCCGCATCTAAACAATGTAGGCACATTGGAATACTCACTCATTATGGGAATGCCATCACTTGCATGGTCCTGGAGAGTGCTACATGTCTTTTGTCAGCTTAAACACCAGTTCGCCTCACGCCATTTAATAAAACTGCAACACTCTACTGTTTTCACAAGCTAGCCCCTCTTAGCAACATATGCTGGCATGCCACTACTAAAGAAACCAGGAAAACTAAATACATCACTCCTTGGTTGGCTGGGTACGGTATTTAACAATACATTCCCTTTTAGCAAAATAGCACATTCGGTGCCCATAACCCAATGTTTGGCTGGTAATTGAAGCTACGCTATAGTAAATGCTCCCCCCCAAATTGTTTTTAAAAAGAACTCCCAGAAAACACGGGCTAAAGAACATTTTACCTGTAAATTATAAGGATTATCTCTGGTCGTTAGTGGGTTGAGTGAGGATAAAAGGCCTAGGAACCCTGAGTCAGCCAGCAAAAGAAACGAGCTAGTCTTCAGGACTTTATGGACCACATAAACTAGTGTAGAAGGAACACAAGGACCATAACGTACCAGACTACCCCTACATAATGTTGCATCCATCTGCTGGAAGACGGAACAACATTTCAATATTTTGAAATAATTACATAATTTGTATTTTTCTTATTCAATTGTGTTATACAATATTTTATTATATTGTTTATGTATGGACAGTGTATACAGCTCTGGAAAAATGCAAATGTCTACAGTATATAAATATAATAATATTCATATTAATAGAAAAAATATTTTAACAAAATGTAATGAAATTTTAAAATAGATTAATATATAAATCAAATATAAATCAAATGTTCTACATTTTATAAAAAGTAAATCAGTGAAACTGATGCAATGGTATTGTTTGTGTATGTGACCACATGGGAAATATGCCAAACGTGTCTTGTAAAATGAGCCAAACTTGTCTGGCTGCGTGGGCCAACATGGGGTGAGAATCACAGGTTCTGAACCTCTTGCATTCCATGTTCCGGCACGTCTCCGGCACACGGTGGCAGAGAACGGGGGTTTCCGGGCCAAGATGTACGACATTACCCAGCATCCCTTCTTCAAGCGAGGCATCGCTGTGCTGGTGTTGGCCCAGTCTGTGCTGCTGTCCGTCAAGGTAACGACCCTTTTCAACCACCTTGGAGTGTTTGGCGTTATGAAAAAAAAACAGACCAAAATGGGAAAAGAAGGCCTACTGTCGCACACCCTGTGAGAAGTCCTGTGTGAAACAGTTTTCCCCTCAGCCAACTCACAAGTTGAATCTGGCCCTGTGCTTAAAGCCACTTGCATAGAACAAAGCAGCCATCCAAAGAGACACAAAGGAGCCCAGACAGTGTGACTGAACACCATCTAATGCTCACTGGAACCAGCACTCTCTTGTGAAATCAGCCAGGGTAAACCAAGATGGTGTCTATTGCTCAAAAACAAGGACTTTATTGTCTTTTTTTTTGGCGCCTCTCTAGCGCCCCCTGGCTTTAGGCATTGTGTACTGACTCTTATGTCTCTGTGTGTGTTCTAGTGGGATGTAAAGAAGCAGTCGGTGACAGTTCCCCTGGCAACCATGTCGGTGGTCTTCACGTTCATCTTCGTGCTGGAGGTAGGGTCGTTTTGTTTTTTTGTTTATTTTATCGCGGCACTTTGCCAATTCTTTGTTTGGCAGCTTTCTCGGTCTCCAAGTACATTTCTCATTCTGTGTGGCTTCACTTGTTTGCTACCTGCCTTGCTACCTAGGTGACCATGAAGCTCATCGCCATGTCCCCAGCGGGTTACTGGCAGAGCCGGCGTAATCGCTACGATCTGCTAGTCACGTCACTGGGAGTCATCTGGATTGTCCTGCACTTCGCCTTGCAGGTCCGGCAGCTTACAACAGGGCTGTTCATCTCCAGTCCTGGAGGGCCGCACCCTCCGTGTTTTAAATCTCTCCCTGCTTCCAGCACACCTGATTCAAATGAACGGGTTGTTATCAGGCTTCTAATGACCTTGGATCAGTGGTGGAACAGGGAGAGATCTAAAACATGCAGGGTGCGGCCCTCCAGGACCGGAGTTGGATAGCCCTGACTTACAGTGTAGGTTAAAGAATCCTTCGTATATGATGCTGGGTAATGTCCCCTTTCAGAATGTGTATACATACATGATGGGCACCTGTGTGATTGTCTTCCGGTTCTTCACCATATGCGGCAAACATGTGAGTGTGCCTGTCCACAAACACGTGTGCGTTGCTTCATGTCAACTCATAAAATGTTAGTGAAGAACCAGGAAATGCATCCAATCGATGCAGGCTTATTGTCAATGTGGTGTGTGTGTGTGTGTGTGTGTGGGTGGGTGTGTATGCCTGTTTATAGGTGACGTTAAAAATGCTGCTACTTACTGTGGTGGTCAGCATGTACAAGAGCTTCTTCATCATCGTGGGCATGTTTCTCCTCCTCCTCTGTTACGCCTTCGCCGGTGTTGTTCTGTTTGGAACAGTGAAATATGGGGAAAATATCAACCGGTGAGCATCTCATCGCCATAAAACTATAGTGTCACATGCAAAAAACAAAAAACCACGGCTGTGCTGTATCAAACATTAGAGCAGTTGTTACCGTACAGGAGCTCGCACCTCTATTTCTACACACGCCGGTATCAATGAAATAACCCGATACAGTTTGAATCACAATACCCCTTCAGGATCGATAAAGCGCTAACATACTGTATGTCATATTGTGTATTGTTTTCACGAGCCCCAAGAGCACACTGCTGTGGTCGCATGTTCAATTGAATACAGACACGATTTAGACGATTTAGTGATGGAGTGACTTGTCAGTGCTACTGCCATGTAAATGGGGAGTGGGGAAACAATATGTGATGTGTAGTAGTCCCATTGTTACACTGCGTCCACCAATAAGCTGGCAGCAGCATCCATTTGACAAGATGGTAAACAAAATAAACAAAACACGCAAAACAGCAGGGCCCTGACTGTGTGTTCTTCCGGTGGCAGGCATGCCAACTTCTCCACGGCGGGCAAGGCCATCACTGTTCTCTTCCGTATCGTCACAGGGGAAGACTGGAATAAGATCATGCACGACTGCATGGTAAGCTTCGTCGTAATGTGTTCTGAAGCAGACTCTGACATCGTACTGTATACGATATATGAACAAACAGTCACCACTGGGTCATTGCAATATACTGTATAACTCACATACTGTGTTTTGTTTATATGAAACACTATTATTTGACTATACTTTAATTTAGTAGCAACAACCATAGAACTATATGGCAACAACATCACTGGGGTTTGAACCCACGACCTTCCGGCTGGATGCCAAACACCCAGACCACTAGACCATCCTGCCCCCTCCATGTGTGTGTCAGGGTGGAGTTTTTCTCGCAGGGCCTCCTAGGTTGAACTGAGGCGTGTTCTGACCCCCCCCCAGGTGCAGGCACCCTTCTGTACGCCGGACAAACACCGGTACTGGGAGACGGACTGCGGCAACTATGCCGGAGCCCTCATCTACTTCTGCTCCTTCTACGTCATCATAGCCTACATCATGCTCAACCTGCTCGTGGGTCAGTGACCGCAGGGCATGTGTGTGTGTGTGTGTACATGTGTGCATGTATTGGTGTATGTCTGCGTATGTATAGATGTGTGTGTGCATATTTGTGTGTGCGCATGTGTGTGTGCGTGTGTGGGTATGTGAGTGCATGCACATGTACACTGCAAATATACCCATATCATTATTTTAAGCCACTGGATAATCCATTTATAGTAGAAACAAGTTAGATATCGTTTTTACAGTGTATGTTTTTTTCTGCGCATGTGTGTGTGTGTGTGTGTGTGAGAGCGTTCCTGTCTCATCGTTGGCCATATCAGCCTCGCTGTTCATTTCCTGCTGTGGGTGACGCCCCGTCACTGCAGCTCATAAAGCACGATAGCGCTTGTCATCCTCTCCACCCAGGACTCCCTCCTCACTCTGCTATTACGTCTCATCAGTGCAGTGATCAAACCCCTCCATGCAGAAATGATTACCTGCCTCCCCTGTGTCACAAGCGCTGCTAGAGGAAGACACAGGCCGTGGATAATAGCATGTGGGGCAGCAGAGAGAGGGGGGGGGATGGGACAGCAAGACTCTACCTCTGGATAGGAGCCAAGCCAGCTCCTGGAATATGATGTGCACACAGTGTATTGTTTGTTCACAGTGTGCACACAGTGTGCACCGTCCGTCCATGTTTTACAGCCACAGCCGACTGCCCTTGCTGGTGGGGGGAGGTGTAGTGTATGGAAACGGACCCCCGTCCCCTGGGTTACGGTGCTAAATGGCCCGCTTTACAGTCCACCTATCGCACTAATGCGATCCATTTAATGTTGCAGAACAGCATTAGCCTGGTCGCTAACTGACATCAGCTGCCTCTTGCCATATGAGCACTTCTCTCTCTGGAGAGCTCAGTATTATCTGTTGGAAGCGCTCCCGTTGATTTTGATACAGATATTTCTTCAAGCATGCACTTGGAAAACATGTACCCAACTTTTTAAATTCTAAATAGTATTATTGTTTTTTTATTATTATTTTATTATTTACATTTACAGCATTTGGCTGACACTTTTGTCCAAAGCGACTTACATGTAGTACATTTGTCATTAGTTGGACAGGTCAATTACCAGCAATTGTAAGCAACCAATATTCTATAAGAATAGTCACAGCATCTTGTGTCTACTATCATGTCAATATATCATTCGATCCAACAAAGTGCCTAATGGTTTGAATACTGTGTAAATTATAATAATGTAAAGTGCAGAAGAAGATTTTATTTTTAAGAGGGAAGTATAGAGAAGAGAGAAAAAAAATATATATATACACAGTATATATATATATACTGTATATATTATAAGGACATTTGAGTTCATATTGAGTGCTACAGTAGGAGACAGAGAGGTTGCCAGTCGAGGCCATGAGGTAGACTGTCTTGAGCCTCTTGCTGAATATGAGTACCGTAATGTTTCAGCAGTCCTTCCACCATCGTGGTGCCAGGACAGAAAATATTCCAGACCTCGATGAGCTTCGATGAGCTTGATCATTTTAATAATTCTTAGCATTACATTATTATAGTATGAGCAACTGCTATTCTTTAAATGTATGCTCGTTTGCATTATAGCAGGTGTACCTTAAGGAATACACATATTAAGGCATGTCATTATGCTTGTAAAGTTAATACAGTATGTCACAGCTAAGACATAATGCTACTGCCTATCAAATTTGCATCTAAGAAACTGTAACAAATCAACAACAACCAACACACACACACACACACACACACACACACACTTGTACAAACTTGCACTGCAATTTAGAGGAAGAACTGTAACTGCAGGTGAATGGTGTGTTGTTGTATCGATGCAGCCATCATCGTGGAGAACTTCTCCCTTTTCTACTCCACTGAGGAAGACCAGCTCCTCAGCTACAACGACCTGAGACACTTCCAGATCATCTGGAACATGGTGGACGACAAGCGAGAGGTGAAGAGGGAGATGCAGTAGGCAGGAACACTGAAGCTTAATAAAGGTGGACAGTTATTGAAAGACATAACTTGGAGGGTTAAAAGGACAGAGGAGGGTGGGATTTGGGTCAGAAAAAAATACTTTTCCATCTGTATAATGATAATACCATGTTATAGATAGTATACTAAATGTACAGCTCTGGCAAAAATGAAGAGACCACTTCAGCAAATTCTATTCATACTTTTTTTATTTTATATATATACACAGTATATATATATATATATATATATATTTGCATGTAGGCTAGCAATTTTAAGTCAACTCTTTTAATGAGACACTCCTGAGGAAATACAATTTGTGGAACAATGGTTCTGAAAAATCACAGGCTGAAATGCCCTCAATTGGCAGGTGCAGTCAGTGAAACGCACACCAAATTTTCAAATGCATGACATGACTGACACAGTACTAACGGGTTACACAGCAGGGTAAGTAGGTTATTGACTCACTTTGACTTTGACTCGATTTGACATCTGGGACGACGGGGGGTTTATTTTATAAATTTGAAGAAGACAGTTATAAGACACCACAAATCCTCTTTATGAGGACAATTCCACAAAGGACAAGCTGTGGAATTTAATTGCAGTAGTTTTGGCAGTGGAAGTGAATGAGAGTTAAGTCCGTGTCAGACAGGCAAAGTATTGTTGCTGTTCTCGCCAACACAACTGACTCACAACGCTCCACTTCTGAGTCACTCCCGGTGGAAGTTGACGCCTCGAGAGGACGGAACAAACCCGTGTCGGAGACGGAACACAGCGCACACGCGCCCGGTGGAATACCGGCGTAAATTGTTTTGACTCTCAATTTAACAATGAGTCCCTGCAAGAGCAACAGCTCCACCCTGACACCTCTGGTTATTTTTGGAACTGTTGGACAGCGCTGAACCAATCTAGCTGTACCACCATTTAGAAACAGACTTCACCGTCTTCTCACGACCTCATCATCCTTTCACTATCCCACCCTGATTGGGTTGCCAGCAAGCTGGCTGTGAAAATGCTAATGGGAACAGGGTTTCCAGATTAAAATCTCAGCAAAAACTGATAAATACAAATAGATAATTGTAGTGTTTGGTAATTAGTAGTCAATAAATACATCGATTTACATTTCTAATATATTGTATAGGGTGCTTCTAGTATTCACGGCATACTTCCTGGAACTGCTTTGTGGTTCCACGATACGCCATTGCCGTGAAAAAACAAAAAAAATAAACATTGGAGGGAATGGAGTGGACGCGACTCTCTTCTACATGGCTCTGGTCCCCCAGGGAGTGATCACACTCACTAACCCAACCCCGATTGGGTGGCTGTGAAAAACGCTAAAGCGAACAGGCTTTCCAGACTGTAATCTCAGCGAAGCATTTTGATGTGAGAGCAATAGTGGATCTGGTGTGAACGGTTGGTCCAGCGTGAATGGAGGAGATGTGACGGAGCGGCTCTCTTCCCAGGGAGTGATCCCCACGTCCAGGGTGAAGTTCCTGCTGAGGCTGCTCAGGGGCAGGCTGGAGGTGGACCTGGACAAGGACAAGCTGCTGTTCAAGCACATGTGCTACGAGATGGAGAGGCTGCACAACGGTGGGGACGTCACCTTCCACGACGTGCTCAGGTGACACGCGCACACGTGCACACGCACGCACGCATGCACACGCACACACACACGCACACATGCAAGCACACACACAAAACCACAACCACACACACACAAACACATCAACAAACAACAATAGACCTCAGGAGGGGCAGGGGCGAAACCTCCAAAAAGGGCAGCACAGCAGGGCAAACAGCGGGCCGAATATGTCATTATTTGTAGCCTATGTCAGATTAGTTTGTCGAAATGTATTTGCTGGCCATAAAAGCACAGTTAATGACACAGCTATACAGTTGTAATATTTTCTTCCCTAGTCAGGGAAAACACTGGATCAAGCGGCTTTTTACTGCCACCACCTTTATCCGGGCAGGTCCGGTGTCAAAATCAGGAGGCCATCACACTTTACTAGGAAAATACTGTTTATTACATTAAGACGCACAAGTGACAGGCAAAACAACTTTGGCACTATACGCCGGGCTCAAGTCAGGAGGCAATAGTTAGTTTCATAAACACTTCACAACAAAGCGACGCATCAAACCCATGCATACATGTCCTTTAAATGCTCACACCTCACACAATGGGACACGTCAAACACATGCGAAGGTGTCCTTTAAGA
>JAODUE010000014.1:750733-769658 GCA_027564755.1 Amblyopsis hoosieri
TGCTGGTCTAGTCTGGTTAATACTGGTTAGTGCTGGGGTAGTGCTGGTCTAGTCTGGTTAATACTGGTTAGTGCTGGTGTAGTGCTGGTCTAGTCTGGTTCATACTAGTTAGTGCTGGTGTAGTGCTGGTCTAGTCTGGTTCATACTGGTTAGTGCTGGGGTAGTGCTGGCCAAGCTGGTATACCAGCACACCAGCAACCAGCATGGGATGCTGGTACACCAGCGAATAACATTGGATGTCAGGGTACCAGCAAACCAGCATGGAATGCTGGTTCCAGCATACAAAACATACCTTATTCTGGTGACCAGCAATGCTGGATTTTTTTAGCAGGGCTGAGCGGTGCTCGTCACTTTGTTTATTATGTTCATTTTGACTGAGCTGGGCTCTGTGTAGTAAGCACAGGGAGAGGTAAGCTAGCGACAAATGAAAGGAGATATTTTACTGAATGTGTATTAGCTTACAACTAGCCTAGCTTACACTTGCTGCCTGTAGAGAGCCAAAATCACTTCCGCATTATGGGACCTTAGTTTGGAAAAATATGTATGGTTGTCAACGGCGAGAATAACATTATTTTTAGATTCCGTTTGCTTTGTGACACGAAGTACACATATGATGTTTGACTATTTAAAACAAAAGTATTCGAGTCAAGAAAGTCTCAGTTTGTTGTGCATTTGTTGAAGTATAAGACTGTGAAAATATGTAATTAGTAAGACTACAAACCCTGTGTGGTGTTAAGTGTCATGGCGTTTTCGTGCCACAATCCACAAGCCAAAGAAAGCGTTGTTATGGTGACGTGTGTTGTGCGAGACGAAAGCTGCAGTTCACTTAGCGGTTACACACAAAACTAAAATTTCACAACAAACTGCAAAGCTCTTGACTTGAACAATAATATTTTAAATAAACAAACATTATATGTGTACTTCGTGTCACAATTCAAACGGGATCTAAAAATAATTCTATTCTCGCCGTTGACTACCGTACATATTCTTTCCAAACTAAGGTCCCATAATGCGGATGTGACTTCAGCTCTCTAAGCTTGGAGCTGAACAATTGCCTGTCACCTGCAATAAAAGCATGTGGTCAAGGCATGGCAAGACAATATATAATTACGAATAAAAACATATAATTCATTCTGGAGAAAGCTTGTTGATATTTGAACTCGATCAAAACAAAGACACCTCTACCTCTATGAAATGTCTTTAATTGTAAAGCAAATTGAGCTGAATGGTACTGCAAGGAGATATTTGACAAATTGTGTATTAGCGTACAATTGCATGATATACATTGAATCTAGCTGTCTTCTCAAAATCAGATAGAAATAAGTGTTCCACCACTCCACCGGACCCGGTGAAGGCTTAACATAGACGTTGTCATTGGTGGACGTTGGAGAGTAACATGTGGAAGACACAACAGGGTTTCACTCATGGCTGACAGTTACATGGCAGGGGACTGCAGGTGGAATGCTTTCCCCTGTCACAAACGCAATAAATCCTTAACTCCTCTCTATTACGAATTTGATTTATTTGTTCATTTGTAGACAGCCACTACGCAACATGTGTCGGTTGGCATGTGTCTCAGAATTTCTAGGGTCCATTAGCAGACGTGACAAATTTGACACAACATTAAAAATCAAACTCTGCTGATGTTTTGGCAGCTATCAAAATAAGAAAATAACATCCTACCGCTAATGAAAGACTTCAGGACCAGATGGGGAACAGGACTAGAGTGAAAAATAAAATAATAACGTGACAGTTACCCAATAATCGCAAATGCGTGCGTCGCAAAAACACATGGCGATTCCAACCCTCATGCACACGCGGGTATGGAAAGCCCCTGCACACACACACACACACAGGCATGTGGCCCTCGTCCTCAGGTTCAGTGACGGCCGGTCTTGCGACATCACCTCCAGTTGTCACGTGTGATGCTCAGGGGTGAATCCATCATCTGCTCGGCAGCCTGGGCACCAGTCAGCCTCCTCCCTGGGGAACGCACGCCTCCCCTCCCCTCTCCTCTCCTCTCCTCTCCTCTCCTCTCCCTCTGGTAAGGGAGAGAGAGAGAGGGTGAGAGGAAGCGAGAGAGAGTGGAGAGTGGGAGAGAGAGAGAGTGTGTGTGTGTGTGTGTTTGTGGGAGAGTGATGGAGAGAGAGAGAGAGAGAGAGAGAGAGCGTGTGTGTGTGTTTGTGGGAGAGAGATGGAGAGAGAGAGAGAGAGAGAGGTGCGACAGCACAGATGTGTGGAGTCTGAAGGCAACAGAAGGCACGGTCGGTTTCACCATCCGCCATGTTTGTTTCTCCAACTTTTCCCGGGAGGAAGACGTGGGCCCTTGATCTGCTCACAGCTAAACACTTGGCTTTTGTTCCCGAGATGAAAACCACAAGGAGAACGAGGCACCAGGAAAGAGGTAGTGGGGGGGGAAGGTTTGAGGCCGAAGGTGAAATCCGGTGAGTGAGCGTGGAATAAAATACCAAATGTGTGGCGTCACGCAACGCGAAGGGGTGCTCGGGGTGTTCAAAAAAATCCATAATTTCCCCTCTTGCAGCAGCAGCTCAGCACCTCGTGGATATGTTGGCTATTTCTGTATGCAAAGAGTGTGCTTTGAATTACCGATATACTATGTTTTATGTGCACACGCTGTTACAGTGAAAGATTTCCTATACTGTTTTTTTAGCATATTTTTTATATGCTTTAAACACTAATTCGTGAACTTACAGTAACAGGACAGTCATTGCTGTCTGTATTTGGATTCCGCCTGCTGCACATGCCCATGCAACAGACACGTGTCCACGCGGATACGTTGTTTTGGGGGGTACGCTGCAGATGGTGCACATGCCGGATATTTCATCATGCACACCATCCGGAGTGGCGCATTCCGCAGTAGCAGAATGTGTACTTGAGTTCTACTTTCTGCCACTAGATGTCATACTAGAGCACCAGCAACACACACACACACACAAACACACAGTATACTCTAACATAAACACGCAAACGGACCGGCTGTGAAAACAAGAAATGGAGCTGGGAGCCATTTGCTCCGCTATGTCTTTACATAGAAATTTTTTGCAGATATAGTAACATTTAAAATATTGCATATATGACCTTTAAAGGTAAAGTCAGCTATCGCAAGCTAAAGCTAAGCTAAAACACTTTTTGTCAATTTCAACTAATATCGCCTCGCATTTTGCTAGTTTACCATTCTCTGTGCGTGTCGACTTGGCTCCGTAAATAGTAACATAAACAAAGTGGTGAACACCGCTCATATCAACAAAGCTTACTTAGTTTTGTTGATAGTTCTTAGTACTTAGTACTATGTTTTGATTCACAGGAGGACCACGGAGCGCTACTGTTTTGATTTGAGCTCGAAGTTAGCAAGAATGACTGACCCTGCCTTTAAGAGAGGTCACTAAATGGATCCGAACACCAGGTTGTTATAACTCTGCAAGCTACAAATTAATTAGCTTGTACTTGAGAGTTGTAAGCCAGTTAAACATTAGAATAAGACAATGTAAGTAAATGTACAAATAGGAGTTATAGGACTTTGTTTGTGATGTTATTTCGTTAACAATGACTGAATGAATAAATGCATGCACTGACATTGCAGTAGGCTATGATGTAACTAGTTGGCTTGTTAAGATATAGCTAAATCGTTTATTGCTTTAAGACAGGCACACTGCACAGGGAATTCTCATAGTTATTTCAAACCACCAAAAATACCAAATAATGCTAATAGTGTGAAAACAATGTTCCCCATGGGTACTAAAAGACATAAATCTAAGAAAACATAACACCGATGCTGCCTGATTAACAGGGTTGGGTAGGTTACTTTTGAAATATAATTTGTTGCACTTAGTAGTTATCAGACAATAATTATCATGTAATTTTTGGATTACCAAAATGTAACATATTCTGATTACTTTTCCTTACTTTTAGATTACTTCACGCCTAATTATTGTTCTTTAAAAAACCATCCAATGCAATTTACTGCATTGGTGTGCATGTGTCAAATCTTTCTATTTTTGTGACCGTTTATGTTGATCAAGGAATCACATTACTGAAAAGTAGGACTTCATTTCAGTTATTGATTGACATTAATGAAAGTTTAATAAGGGAACAGCCAATTGTTTTATGCAATATTTATTTTGCAAATTTCCATTTTACTGTCAATTTGAAAAAGTCCTAGAAGTAATCATCACATTTTTTTTAATACCACCAATCTGATTCCACTATTTTAGCTGGTAACTGTAATTAATAAAAGTTAGTTAGCTTTTTTCAATCAGTAGCTTCCCAACCCTGCTGATAAATGCACTCTTCTCTACCTCCTGCCACAGTGAAATGCAGCCTCACACAAAGCTGCCCTGCTGACTCTCTGAACATAATAATACCAGCCACAATGGCAACTGACGCTCCTATGAGCAGATCTTCACAGGGAATTTTGCACAACGCCGTTCTGTAGTAACACTATCCGCCTTGTAAAAATGCACACCCTCTCCCAACAGCACAAGTGAGAAATGTGAGAGTTCTCCTCCCAGATGTACTCCCAGAGTATGCCGTCGCACTCACACGCGCGGAGCTATCGCATGGCGGCACCATCGCGCTCGGCTCAGTCTCGGCTCCTCGGAACTGGGAAAACAACATGATGTAAAAGGGGTGCGAAGCAGTATGAGGCTGTCGCCACGAGATGTTTGTTTGGACAAGAATCAGCTAGGAACCAGAAGTATGATTGAAATATGACTTCTCCTTCTCGTCTTGCATGTAAAACCATTGTCCCAATAAATATCAGTTCCCTACTTGGGCTTTGCCTGCTCAAATCTGCTCTGTGTATGCACACGTGTGTGTGTGTGTGTGTTCTATACGTGTGTGTGTGTGTGTGTGTCTGCATGTGTGCGCGTGTGTGTGTGTGTTCTATACGTGTGTGTGTGTGTGTTCTATATGTGTGTGTGTGTGTGTGTGTGGTGTGTGCGCGTGTGTGTTCTATATGTGTGTGTGTGTCTGCATGTGTGCGCGTGTGTGTGTGTGTTCTATACGTGTGTGTGTGTGTGTGTGTGTGTGTCTGCATGTGTGCGCGTGTGTGTGTGTGTTCTATACGTGTGTGTGTGTTCTATATGTGTGTGTGTGTGTGGTGTGTGTGTTCAGCACAGCGGAGCAGAACACATCTGCATCGCTAAGGAAACAGGCTGTTAGCACGCTGCCTTGACAACTCCATCAGGCCAGTCTCAAGGTAGCTGTCAATCACAGCAAATCATCTCATCCTCCAGCTCTGTGAGAACGGTGCCCACAACACAGGCCCTACAGCTTCATTTGCCAGCATGCACGCCCTCCTGGAGCCAATGCATTTATAATTAGACAACAGGAGCAAGAGAATGTGTGTGGGAATGGGGGGGGGGGGCATATGTAGTAGGTTGAACAAGTTTGGCTACAAAGGAAATGAATGAGGCCCATATACCAACATGGCTGGCATTTGAAGTGTGTGTTGGCACTTCTATGGTGGCAGTGCATTGATAAGGCTAGTGTTTATTTCTATCATTCTATTTAGCAGGGGATAGTGTGTGTGTGTGTGTGTGTGTGCGTGTGTGTGTGTGTGCGTTACAGGTAGACATATGCATATTGTGCGCGGTGCAGTTTTAAGTGTGTGTGCATGTGTGTGTGTGTGTGTGTGTGTGTGTTCGCGCTCACATAAACACACTTACTGTTGCACTGTTACTGATACACACTGTTGTTTTGCGAATCTCCTTCATTTTCATCTCACAATAATTAGATTAATTCTGTGTTGCTGTATAACAAAGCCAGGCCCCTCCCCTAGATGAATTAGGGACAAACCCGTCTATCTCCATTCAAGGCAGGGAAAGCATCTCCGTGTGTGTTTTGCCCTTTTTGGCAACGAGAGATGTTAATTGGGTGCCATTACCTCTAAACTGCTTTTGTATTAATCACTGTGCTAATTGATGCAGAGGTAGTCGTTGCCACGGGCAATCGAGAGAGAGAGGATCCAAAGACAGAGGTGGTGGAATGTTGAAACAATAAAGCAAAAATAACGACGTTGTGCAGGACAAGCTAAGCATCAGCACACCGTAGTGTATAGGCAGCGGTTGATGCTGTGTAGGGCGAAACACACCGGCATGCTCCAGAGGTTCCGTTTGTGCCTTGCTCAAACTATGCGCTATCAGTGGCAAATTAAAGTTGGAGTCAGAAATTGTAACATAATACAATTTTTGTAAAATTCCGCAAATATACTGTATATATTGTGGGGGTGGAGCTTCTGAGGTTCTGAGCTTCTGACATTGAATGATTTTTTCTTTTTCTTCTTATTTTTTTAGTTTAAACAATCTTTTTCCAGCATCCCTCGTCTGATTCGACATTGAAGGGCAAAAAAATAAGAGGAATACAAGGAAAATAAGTGTACAGACCCAATCAGTTTAACCGATTTGCTCTTTAAACGAAGAGCGATGTTCCAACCACTGTATATGGCCTCAGAAAAGCTGCTCTGCCCCTCCCCCTTCCAGTCGCCACGGTAATGTTCGGCGGTATGAGTGAAAGGACGTGCAGGTGCCAGGCATACGCACAAGCTGCAGATCCGGCGTGCGACCGTACCGCTTCATCGCACTCCCCCGTGTCGAACACAGGCCACCATTTACAGAGTCCACTGGTCGGCGCGAGCAGCCACCTCCGCTAGTGTGAATGCATGGTGAGGTTTCAGAAGGCCTTCAGAGGCCCTGACCTGCAGTGCCTGCTTGTTAGCCCGCTGTGTTTTTGTATGCAGATTCCCCTTGTCAGAATTCATTTATTCCAATGGAGTTATCGGAGAGAACGAGCTGCGGAGACAAAAATAGACACATTCACGTTCGTCTCAGAAAATATTTGCGATGCTAATGCCGTGAGAAAGTTATTTTATGATCCATTTATGCGCCCTTATTTGCATAAGAATCTGTTTTTGCCTTGCTTTTCCAAGAGCCATCGATAAAGCAGACAGAAGACCCCTGATGCTCTTTACTGTGTTTAATAGTCCAAATGTGCTCTTAAAATGTAATATATAATAAATATTCACCACAGGAAGTGGCCGTGTGCAGCAATCTGAAGAAAAAGTTGAACAAAACTAAAATCTATACCCAAAACACCTTCTTCTGAGTGTTATCAGACCATTATGTTCACATGAAGCATTTGTGCTGCTATATCTTTGTTTATCAAAATAGATGCACTTGGTGATGATGACTAAATTCCCCACCATGAGGAAAAACATGGATATCCAGCATGTAACAATAGCTAGATCCATACCCCCCCCTCTCTCTCTCTCTCTCTCTCTCTCTCTCTCTCTCTGCTCATGGTGGTGCAGGTCTCCAGGACAAAATTGTTCTCTCTTTTTTTGTGTGTTCCCCTCCCATTTCTCTGATCGTGAGCTGTTGTTGTTGATGATGATGATGATGGTGATAGCGCTGGCTGCCCATTGATTTGCTGTGGCCCCTTGTTGGGCGTTCACACCGGAGGACACCCCTCCTTTGGCTTTAATTAGAGCTGCCCCCATCTTCTTCACTCTCCTGCTCTGGGTGTGGCTTCACTCAGGATTGAAGGACACTCCCTGCTAGAACACAGCCGTCAGTACATGAGACCCGAGACACCTACTGGTGGTGGTGTTCCGTGCCTTCCCCACGAGCCCAAACAATCAGAATAGGCTCCACCCTGTCCTCTACCAAGGACTAGAAACACATTTGGGTCATAGAGGGGAAAACGCGGCACCCCGCATTTATGGCCGAATGTACATATAAACGTGCTGGTGCACAAATTGACGAACGCCTTGGCCTTTCTAGTGTTAAAGGTCCCCTGTAAAAGGTTGTTCTTCCAGTCGTGGTCAGCTGAAAGGGCTGGAACAAATGTTCATCTAATATATTATTTAACACAAAAGGTTCTGGATTGCAACCAATCAGAATGCTTGCAATTTAGCTTGAAGGGAGAAAAGCTCAATTCAAATTTGCAAAGATATGCGTTGCCATGTTACAAAGGCTATAAAAAGTAAAATAACATTCTTGGCCTTTACAGTATAAGGATACTGGCTAAATACAGTAGGATATGGAAGCCATGCAGGAGAGTTAGAACTGCATCTTTGCACCATTTTGCTTGGTGAACATGTCTGCATACCCATTCAGAAGCAATGTTGGCCTTGCTATATAATTGAAAACATCGGTTTCCCTGAACCACAAGCGTCTTATCACCAGCGCCTTGTGATCAGACCGGCAGGATGACACCGTCTTTTGTTCCAGCCCACGTGACAGGCACATTGCGCCACCCAGCCAGGACAATCAGGGGGTTGGGGAGGAGGGGGGGGGTTCCTGCTCGCCATCTGTCCCCAGACGTGAAGCGGTCCAGGTGGGAGGGATGGCGGCCAGAGAGACCCTTGGTCTGGCTGTGGCGGGAACGGCATGGACCGGTGCTATTATCCCAGTGGTCATGGGTCCTTGCACATATTTCATGGTTGCTGCTGAGATGCCTTCCCTCAGCCGTTAGAGGGGCCTTCAGGACACGGGAAGAGCCTGCCCATCATATGAGGCTTTTGTTCCCGTGTGACGTGTGTGTGGAAAAGAGCCCTCCTATTCACTGACACTGACCATCTTGTCTCTCTAACTGGTTAAAGAGAACAGAGAACGGGTGATTTGTTTGAATGAAAGTCCACAACAATAGGTACACACCCCAGTTACAATGCTGACATGGGTGGATTGTAGAATACATTTTAACATGATAATTATGTGTATGTCCCTCCACACACACGCACACACAGCTGGCTACACAGGTTGTCTTTTTCGGAAGCGGCGAGGCAAGGTGGTGATTGTTAAAGTAATATAGTAATGTAACTAGTAATGCAACTAATTGCTTTTAATACCCAGTAATAAGTAAAGTAATATAGTTTTTTTAACCACTTTGACCCAAAATTCACAACCTTGGTGTAATTTTTAACAACTCTAGATACAAAAATCAGAACTAATGCAATAAAATGCAGATTTTTCACAATTCTAACACATTTTCCAATTCCTTGGATACAATACACATAATTTAATTCATATCACACGTTCAATTTGATACAACAACATCAAAGTATTACCATTTCAAACTGCAATTGAAACATTACATTTGAGATGACTGTCTATTCATTTCATTACAATGATCGTAATGATCGTATGACTCTGTTATCGCTCCAGATAACAGAGGTGTCTGTAAGTGTCATTAGTAATCCCTGCTCCTTGTTAAACAGGGTTTCTTAGACAAAGACAGCAGTGTTTACCAGATTCATTCATTCATTCCAGCACATTCATTCATTCCACACTGTGCTCACCCAAGGGCTGATCTATATTTAGGAGGACCCCCATAATAACAGCAAGTGAGTGACAGGCTGGAAGTCCTGTCATAAAACCAATCAGGGTGAACATGCGGGATCCCATAAATCTCCAACTGTGAAGGACGGTTGGTGGGAGGTCTGGGAAGTGAACATTTCCCACTTATTCTTCTCAGGAAAGCCCAGCTGACCTCGTGCTGAACCTGGGTGAAGCAAGGTCGTGACCTTGGGTGGGCCGCTATTGTGCCGGAGGTAACTATGGCGATCGACGGTCCGCAGTCAATCAGGCAGAGGTTTGTGCGTCTCCAGCAAGACAAAGAAATAACCACAAACAAACCGACAAAGAAAATACATAGCTATTTAAAGATGCACGAGTACATTTTTGTATTGCTAAATATAGAATTATTTATGTATTAGATATAACTCTGGTACTCGCAGAGTTAGGATTTAGAAGAAAAAAAATCTCAAGCTAAAAAACAAAAATGTTTAGCTTGTAAGCGTGTAAGCTTTACTAAATTGGAAACATTACTTAGTGTACGGTATTGTGTCCATTTATGTGTGTGTAAGTGATTTTGCGTGTGATGTTTTGTATTCTCACTTTCCTATTCTGTAATTGTTTATATAACCTCTATGGGGCAATCGCTGCATTAGATAGATAAAGATTGATCTAAAAGAAACTAAAGAAACACTATATTCTTGTACGTACATACAATGTCTATTGACTGCCAAGCAAGCAGATTCACGTTGATTTGTAGGTCTCATATAATTCAATCAGGAACTTATACAATGCTATACAAGGTCAATGGATTACACACCTGTTTTGGCCTGGGTCAGAAATAGGCACAAACAAAGAACAGCCAAAAATGTTAACAAAAAAAAATGAAAAAAGAGCAAAAAAAGTTAAGAAAAGAAAACAGTCCAATGTAAAAACAGAACTGGTCCTCTTGAATATCTGTTTAGCACAATTTCAAGACATTCCTTCAACCAAACCAAACAAAACCCAACCTTTAATAACCTTCATCACTTAAAAGTGGCCCCTTCCCCCCTCAAGAAAAAAGGCAACTTCTGTTCTACTTCCAGCTCTCATAAACCCCATATAGGCCGTGCCAAATGTGCCCAGAAATAAGCCGGGCCTCCCCACCGTCTCCGAGATTGCCCACCTATGAGCACGGCACACGCTGCAGTGAGCAGGAGGCCCTCTGGATTACAGTAATACACACTATCTCATAATGGAAAGCTGCCGCGCACATCTCCCCCTCGCCGCCCTTATTGTCCACACTAGCAACTGCACAATCTTATGAGGCTGTGATTGCACCCGTTAGTGTGCTGGCGAGTGCCGGGTGCGCTAGCTAACGCTTTTATTTTTTCTGTACCACAAACGGTGTGCTCCACTTTTACAGGGTATAAAAAAAATATATATATATATATTGAGTGGTTACAGGGACCTTAACTGCATTATGGGCTAATATATTCTGCCCTGACGCTGCTGTGTTTCTTAAGGTGCGTTTAGTCTTCGGCTCTCAACCGTCTTTGACCCACGAGCCAATAGCGACATTAGCTTGCAAAGCTAACACATCTCAAGACAACACAATAAACAACAAAAACAAATTCTACCACAATTAGTCAGTAACTATGTGAAACTACAGTAGGTTAGCAACGATATACACTGTATTTCCTTATTTATTTTATGATTTTTGTGAAATAATCATTATGTGCTTTCCACAAAATACATGGATGAATGTGGGGGGGCGGGTGTTGGGGTCTTGACCCCAGTGTCGCGAGCCACCACTATGAGTCATTTATGATAGATAAACGTGAACCTATTCACCCGCATTGCTTGATTAGTGACAGGCAGATTAGGTCAGGGGTCGCCAGGAAGCAATGGCACGAACACACTTGGCACACAGCCGGCCGCTGACGTGGCTAACGTAAACAGGCAGAGCTGCCTCTCACTGCGGACCCGTCACACACCAGAAGAACTCCGCCACTTTCCCACTCTCACCCCGTAATCACCGGGAGAGCTGTAATTAATGGGAAGGCTGACCCGTCCAGGGCATCGGAGAGGAAAGGCAGACAAAGTTGAAAGCCATTAAGGGGACAGGGGATGAAAAAAAACATGGTGGGGAGGGGAGGTTGTGAAGAAGCTGGAGCCCCGGGTGGACTATGGGAGCGATGGTCCGTGGGTGGCTAACAAAGGTGCAGGTGGGCCGTGGGGAGAGAGAGAGAGAGAGAGAGAGAGAGAGAGAGAGAGAGAGGTGCATTCTGGCCAGAGTTTAGACCACCAGGTTATCACACAGACTGTGCTCTAAAGCAGGTATAATTACCCCACAGAGGTCATTTTCTGCGCTAAGAGGCTTGCTCGCCGCCACCACCGCCGGTGAGGTGCGCACACACGGTAATTAGGCTTGGCCCTCTCCAACAATAGACCATGTGTGCCTTTCACTGTGCAGGGAGCAGCAGAGGGAACCGTGCGGGCCACCGACGGGCATGAGAGCGGTGAGAGGTGAGACGTTCCTGGTGGGACACAAAGGGGACAGGCGGGGGGGCGAGGTGGGAGACACATGGAGGGAGAGGGTGTAGGGTCAGCCCCAGACAGGCCCAGGCAGGGTCCGGCAAAAAGTTGCAGACTGGCTATAGGCCCACAAAACCTGTACTTATCTGGGAGGGAAGACGGGGAGGGGATGGGAGGGGCAGGGGGAGGGGTACAGTGGCAAACCCCGAGCAGATGCTTTCTCCTGTTGCACGAGGACAAAGAGCACTTGTGTCATTCTTACCAAGTGTGTGCGTGCGTGTGCGTGTGTTATAGTGATTAACAAACTTAAGCCTTGCAGAGCTGCTGCAGCTATTACTACCACGTGTAACCCAATCACAAAAATTGCAATGTGCTCCCTAAGCTCGTTTAAAACTCCTCATGTAAAATCCTCAGTGGGAAAAAAAGATGCCTCACGCACGACGTACTGTAGATAGTTACATAAATGATAATAACTGCTTACGGTTATGAGTGTCATATTGGGGATGGGGAAGGGAAGGCGGGGGCAGATATGTGTAGTTTCTTTTCTGGACCTTGCAGATCCAGGGCGAGCGTCCGGCCAACATTGCAGCCGCCCTCTGCTCCTCCAGTTTGTTGCACAAGTCTTTGGCTGCCCCCTCGTACGGTACGCAAGTGTGTCGCTAACAAGCCAATCAGGCCTGCCAACAGAAGCAGCGCTAGCTAGCACAGAGGGCCATTAAAAGGGGTCAGGACCAGCTACGAAAACAAAACCTAGCCACCTGAGACCACAGGGGGTACAGGATGCAGGCTACTTTTAGCAACCCCCAAAAGAAAAAAAGAAAAAAACGACCCACAAGAATAGCAGGAAGAAAAGGACTCGATAACGGGAGCCGCGTCGCTCCTTTTGAAGTGCGCCCCCCTCTGAACTATTCCAAAGCGGCGCAACCACCATGTTTGAAGGAAGGTTATCCTCAGCGGCCGCGTGTCCTGTTGTGAACCAATTGTTTCCTTTTTCAGTTCGTCTCCCCGCTAGAAACTGACACGGTTTTATTGTTCTCCAGGGCCAAGCGGTTGCCTGGTGGTACGCGGGGAGGGGGGAGGGGGGGCTGCTGACGGGCCCCTCACATGACCACTCACTGCTCCACTGAGGGCAGGGAGGGAACCAGGATGGCAGAATCGCCACGGGCAACACAGAGCTGGTACTCCCTCGGAATCCTCCAGAAGGTTAGCCTCCCCCCCACGCTCATTACAGTTGTTTCCTCCAATTTTCAAGGTCGCGACCCGACAATGTCGCCTTGCCTAAGAATGGGCCATTAGGGTGATTCGTCAGCCGATGATGTCACTTAACAAACATGACACACACACACACACAACAATGTCGCCTTGCCTAAGAATGGGCCATTAGGGTGATTCGTCAGCCGATGATGTCACTTAACAAACATGACACGCACACACACACGTACAACAAACAAGGATAAGACAGAGAACAAGGCTTGATATTACAGAATCGCAAGCCAAAATTCCTAACCTATTCCTGTCAAGTCAGAATGCATTCACTGCCACGACTGACTACACTTACCATAACTGTGCCTTTCTATATATAGTATATGAGGATTTTTTCTTGTGTGTGCTCGCAACATGACACAGAATGTCTCCACAGTGTTTTTCAACTCATTTAACTTCAATCACATAGTCATGGAGATATATGTATGTGTAGTGAATACATCTTTTAGTCGCTGCCAACAGTATCTGTGAGAACATTAACTGTGTCACATAGTTGGGGTAGTTTTCTTTACAATCTTCCTACAAGACAGATTGTATAGTGTCACATGACACATGTAGTCACTAGCCAGTACATACCAGTATAAATATAAATGACTTTTAACATGTGAAAATGAACATATATCATACATTCACAGAGCTTACGTTGGTGGAGTTAGTAATTCTGGAGAAAGCTTGTTGATATTTTAACTTGAAAACTTTTTAACTTTTAAATATTTTCAATGCCATAGGGTGCTTCCACAGAACCTCCGCCCTACGGCATTGGAAATTCATTGCCAAGGCTGGGATAATGTCATGTGGTGTGGGCCGCATCACAAATAGTTTATGTTCTTTGTGTAGAAACACCGAAGTATGTTTTCAGCTCGCACACTGGCACACAGAACCGGCAGATAATTAATTCATAACAATGGCTTATTAGATATGTGTAGATTTCCATTTCCTCACAAGCCAACCCCCTCTCTCCTTATCTTTGTAGTTTGTTTGTAGTATTGTGCGTGGCCCGGGAAAAGCTACGGTATATCCTGTTCAGAGTTACAGGCTAACGTGCAATTCAGCACAGACACCCACTGTGCACGGGCCGCAGATCAAAGAGAGTGCTATAGATGATCACTTGGACTAAAAAAGTGTTCGGGCAAGGAGTTAAAATGTCCCACTTTTTCTTACGACTAGTGTTTACACTCAACAAAGAAACTGATTGGCCAGTTTGATGAGGTTCGCTGTGTCCCAGGCTCAGACATGTCAGTCGTTGTGCTTGTCTCAATTTGTTGTCACTAGTTTAGGACGTGCAACATAGGAAATGAACTAATAAAGTGGTAGTTGCTCCTCTAATGATAAAATATGGGCATAATGGATTGTTAGCACGCTTCGTAATGATGCCAGACATCCAGGGACATGTAGATAGGCACATTAGAAGTCAAAGACTGCTCCGGAATAATAGGAAGACTCAGAGATAATGTACTCTCACAAGGGGGCCTTGACATTAGCAACAGCCCAGCAGGACTCACCTCACACTTGTGTGCCAATGACGCATTAAGTCCCTCAATGACACAAGATACAAGGTAGGTGAATATGTGGGCTTATTGTTCTGCTAGCATGGTTCACCCTATACTGTACAGGGATGGTGAAAAGAACAAAGAACTGCTGGATTGCTGGATTAGATGTGTCCAATCCCATATCCATGATGGCCGCTACCTTTTCCGCGTGATTATATTCAAGTTTATCTATCTGGTGATTGAACCTATAACCAGTTTATGAAACATGAAATCTTTGGTATTATAAAGTAAAAAGATACCTTTTGGGGAGTGGCCAACAACAATGTCCCTGTCCTTACTGCCCATGAAGCATCATCATGTCAATCATGTAAAATGCATAATGTCTTTCTTTTTACTCCATTTGTGTCTGTGACTGCTGCCACACAGATCTATGACTCCAGTTTGCCGAATAACGTCGGTGCTGCTATATACAGTACTTACCAGTCGAGACCACGGATGTCACCAATCCCCATTATGAAAGAGGATGACTTTAATGGCCCTTCACCCTATAGGAGTCGCAGTGGTGCAATCGGTAGAGGGTAGAGCCAGCAACAGAAGCTTCTGGATCAACCTTCCCCCCCTCCCCTTCCCCCAGACACCTTACCCAGTGATTGGATGGCTCCTTGATGGCTGACACTACCATTCGGCCTAGTGTATGACTGAATGTGAAGCAGTACTGTAAAGCACTTTGAGTGGCCCAAGGGTTAGAAAAGCGCTATGCTGTACAGTACATGCAGACCGTTCCACGTTCACAAAATCTGTGTTCTCACTTCTTTTGATTAATTTTGTGTCCAGGAATAGTCAGCGCCTTAATTCAGCCCACACTGTGATAAAAGCACCGCTCCAGCAACAAACCACACATGGCGATAGCGCCAAAGAATGACAGTGCTGACGACGCTCGCCTATCGCTCAAATGAACCCAGTTGGACGGCAGGCAATGTGCTTAGCCCCGCTTTTACTCTCATTTAATGTTGTTTGACCATTAACAGCACCCGCTGCCTTAGCCTACCTCACGACTTCCACCTCTGTCTTTCCCGGATGACACTCAGAGCAGGGACGGCCCCCGCCTTCATTAGATATTAATTTATTCATTGCATGTTAACTCTATGAGACCTCGGGGGGAGGCGCTAGATAGGTGAGGTGACGGCTCTTCATTTGGTGCCCACCGCTCTCCGCTGAGCCCAGGACCGCTTCGGTAATGCCACACAGTCGGGGAACAGCACAGCAAATTATCCAGCTCCGTAGAGAGAGGGACACGTCGCGGTAATCACGCGATGGGACGCTCGCGCTGTCGTAATTAAATCTGCAAATCCACAAGAGCAGGGCGCTTCCGCTTCAGCGCACAAACGTGGTTTGCCACCAAGGTAAACACACTATGCTCATACAATTATGTCCACGCAAACACCAACCAAAACACACTAACATGCATGACATGAGAGAGAGAGAGAGAGAGAGAGAGAGAGAGAAAATGGGAAGTTAAAGGAGGGAAGGGGCACTTGGAAACTTTGTCACATAGAGAGCTCTCAATCTTCCATCCAAGCTGTGTTACATAACAGCAAGGGTCCAATCCCCCCCAATGAACGGGACAGGCCGGCTAATCCACAGCCAAACGACTCCTCCACACACTAATGCCCGGGCCGATCGCATGCAGAAGCAATGCCGTGACTGCTCCTGCTCGCATCCAGCCTCTGATGCCTTTCAGAGGCCGCCTCCATCTCTTCGCGTGCCACCTGCTTAGCTGCCCGCTATAGAGAGACATCTCCGGCGGAGGAGAAAGGCCCATTGTGTCCGGGGCGCTTCTTTTGAGGGCATTGTTCCGCCTGACTGAGGCCGACCATGCAGACATCTGCACCATTCACAACGCCGAAGAAAGTTGTTGGAATAACCCCCCCCCCGACTCCAAGAAGGCTTGTGAAGTCGGCTCAGAAAGACAATAAAAAAGGGGGTGAGGGAGTCCTATGGGATTTAGTAGGGTGGCTGTTTTTCTTTTGAGAAGCATCAGTTTTAAATGGAGACTCTCTCTCTCTCTCACACACACACACACACACACACATCCGTCTGAAGTGTCCCACATCACACTTGTCCACTCACTGCACACAAAGTAAACACACCAAGGAATAACAGACCTACTGCAACACATCAAAGGCAAAATGTCATCATTTTATGCACACAAGGAAATATTTACCCTGGTGGGTTCCACGTTTTAAAATAATGTTCCCTTAACTTCCCCTCCTACTCAAACAGTTGTAATTTTGCCAGCTAAAAAAATAAGCAGATGTTTGATATTAGTTGAGCAAATGCTGTATATAGCTTTCACTTACATATAATTACACTTTAATGGAATCTTGACGTGATGCTGGGTCAGAATCGGCCCGTGATGGCTGTTGGGGAGACCCCCTAAGATACCGGATGACAGGCCGCAACGCTACCTCATCTCAGGCTAATTAAACGAATCAATTAAGAGGCTATTGTCGTAACTGTGTAACCAATGTCTCTGTAGCTGCAGTAACTGTCCCTTTGGGAACTCCTCCAAACACATTACACCCTGTCCTCTTCACTTCCATCTGAGACCATTACAGACACTTACTTTGCGTCTTGCTGTCATGTCAAAGGAGGTGGTGCATTATGGAAATAGAGATTGAGGGGTTGTGTATGCGTGTGTTTGGGGGGTGTGAGCGGGAGGGAAGACACAGTGTGAGACAGACGGGTCCACCTCCAAGGAGTTCTCTCATCGGCAAACTCCAAAGTCCCCCAAAGTTCCCCTAATACCAGCCGTGCAGCTCTCACACCCAGCTGTGCGCTCCCAGTCACTAGGTATAAGGGGTCCCGCAATTAGCATAGTCCTCCCCGCCAGGCGAGTCGGCCTGATGCAGATAAATTATCATATTAGATTTACCCTCCTCAGTTAAACTGATTGGCTCCCAAATTGTTTTAGATGGCCGTCATTAATCCTTAGCATAGGCTAAGTGCTTTTGCTTCGGATCTGATTGCGTAGTGCCGCGCAGGGTCAAATTAGCAGCATACTAATGCCTGCGCCCGCTTTCATTGACAATGCCAGAACGCTGCTATGCTATTCTAAGATCCGAAAGGAGAGTCAATTGCCATTTACTTAATGCTGGATTGGAAACTCTCAAGACGCTAATTGAGGTCTAAGGTAAGAGCGGAGAAGATGATATTGAGAGAACTGCACCGCAGTAATTGATTATTTCTCATATAAAGAGCTATTTGGACAAAGGACAACCATCCAAAAAAGTCAAAGCATTTGCTAATGTCAAAGACATAAGTGGCTCTTCAAATGTCTTAGTTCCTCTCTGAATGCAATAAGTATTTAGAACAAAGGCAGGCGTTAGATTTATGACCCGAAACTGAACAACGATACTATTGTCTGCACATAGCTGACTTTTTTGTTTCTCAGCTGTTATCTCTGTTTGACGCCTTTCAGAATGAAACGTGAAGCAGTCTTTGTAAGCTGACCTTGTTTGTCTTACGGCCCAAAGCGCCAGCATCACACGACATCATAGGACTTTCATGGCCAACATCACTTGATGGAGATCAGGAGATTTGGAAACCATTTGCTATAAATACACACCTAACGAAATACACACAAAACTAAAAGTCAGGACTGTAAAATTAGTAGATACTGTACGGTTACTGCTTAAAACAAATTGAACATTATAAATTAGTAAATTAAGCACAAATTTCAGATACAGACCTAGAAAACAAACCCCCCCACTCCCTCAGAGGCATCAGATTCCTGACTAAGCAGAGGAGCCCTGGATTCAGGACTGATCGCCCCAGACACAGAGAGCTGGGAAATCACTCCCCAGAACATCCCCAGTCCCCAGTTTCCCTACGCTGCAAAGTATTACACTACGTGACCATTCCTTCTGATTACAAATGGTATCCATGGTGATTCAAGCAGGTCCCATGGCCGGTCCTAGTAAGCTAACGTAATGAAACCTGAATGAAGCTGACATTGCTCCAGACAAAATGTGGTAATTAATATAGTAATAAAATAAATAATCTAATGAACCACAGATTTATTTTAGGCACAGCCGGTCAAGTTTACGCACACGTTTTACTGCATGCATTGGATTGTTTCAATGCGTACGTAGCCCTTCATCTGACGCTACTGCATACGCAACGCAATGTTGCAAGCTCTACGCTGCGCTCCAGATGAAATTAATTAAATTCCTGTGAAAAGGTACGCAAATACGCATCCGGTATGTAATCAATCAATCAATCAATCTTTATTTATATAGCACTTTTCATACAAATTCATGTAACACAAAGTGCTTCACACTA
>JAODUE010000014.1:776477-792819 GCA_027564755.1 Amblyopsis hoosieri
TATATAGACTCTCACCTCACCAACGAGTGACATTTTAGAGCCAACCAGTTTAGCGTGAGTCCCGCCCAATCGTATGCTTTCACTAACCTGTCCTGACAAGTGCCCAGATTAACGTAATCTTATATCAACTCAGAGGGGCAGAAGAGACCAGATGGACCCCCTCCTACAGACCCCCATACCCCACCCAACTGGCACTACTACACACATGCACGTGCATGCACACACAGACACGCACGCACACAAACACTGTACCTACCCACAAACTCTCTCCCACGCATATGTAGAACAGACCCACACACATAAGCAAGCACACAGACACCTACAGAAATGCACATATGAATACGTTCACACACAACTATGCTGTCCATTGGTGCGTTTACTGTAGCTACATTACTGTAACACGGTCCACTGCCATGGAGGTGTTGCTATTCTCTGTACCACAGCAGGTCTGCTGGCAAGGTATGGCTCATATCCTGAGTGTCAATGACCACTGTAGCTGCAGTGTGGGGCACCTGCCTGTCTAGGTATATTACTGTAAACCAGACAGACAGACAGACAGACAGATAGATAGATAGATAGATAGATAGATAGATAGATAGATAGATAGATTCAACCAAATAAAAAATAAAAGCAATGTAATAATATCTGTTTAAGGAGGAGACAGAGGGGGATGCTTTTGGGGATTTTCTAGCACTTGTCATCTGCTGTAGGGAAGTGGGCTTGTCTTTTACAGTTTCTGGGGTGGATCTCAACTTTGCTAAACTGAACAGATGGGCTTGCTAATTAGCAGTGCTCAGCCTGTAAGTTTGTTTATAAAGAGAGAGAGAGGGTTCCAGACATCTTGACACATTTTATTAACATATCATACCTTGAAGCTGTGCCTCCTGATTCCGCCATGGCTCTTTTGCTAAACACGCATGCACGCACACACACACACGCGCACGCACACACACACACGCGCGCACACACACACACACGCGCATGCACACGCAAATAACATGTACATACATACATACTGCAGGCATATATTTATACACAAACACTGGCATCCCTGTGAATTGGAAAACCCTCCATGTACGCTAACTACAGATTTCTGTACAGTAAAACAGTAAACCTAAATCTCCGAACCAAATGCTTAGTGAATGGTCTCTCAACCCACATACCAGGGAAAATATCTTACAGGTGATGGAATTGTCTGTGGTGAGGGTTGTCAAGGCCGGATCCGGCACGCTAGAGGTATGTCGGTTTAACCCTGTTACGTATTGTAAGTTGTAATTATTACACATTATTCTTATTGCAAAATGTGTTTATTGGGTTTTTTTTTTCTACATGCCCAGAATGCTGTGTACTGCATTTTTGATGTGGTGCCAAAATAATTGCTCTGTTGTGTTTGTGTATTGACTGGCTCTGTGTATGATCTGAAAGCATTGTTTGATTTTGAGCACAGATAAAATGTTTTTTTGAGGCAATTGTATCAATTTGCCAAAAGAGTCAGAGGTTTTGAGGTCAATGTAGTTTGAAGATTTGGTTTTGGAAGTACAATTGTGTGCTTTGTAATACAGTCAAACAAAATGTGAGCTTCATTTATTTTAGTTTAGTGTACTGCAGTTTATCAGTATTAATTACTTAGTTACTGTGGGCAGGCACACACACACACACGCACACTTACGCACACTCGAACGTGCACACACACGTGCACACACACTTACACACACACATGCACACACACACACACACACACATGCACACGCATGCACACGCACACCCGAACATGCACACGCAATCACACACGCACGCATGCACACACGCACACACACACACGCCCATGGACGCACACACACTTACACGTGCGCGCACACATGCGCACACACACACACACACACACACACACACACTGCCCTAATATCTTGGCAGAGTAATGAGACGTGGTTGACTTGGGTGGGAGAGAGAGAGAGAGAGAGAGAGAGAGAGAGAGAGAGAGAGAGAGAGAGAGGGAGAGAATAAGAGAGCGTGATGGGATAGCTTGTGCCCTCACTACTCCAAACTAAACTATTTGTAAGATTGCGACCATTTAAACAATGGTTTTAATGGTCTACAATATCTTACATATAGTTAATCTTACATATCTTGTTAGCGTTAGTTAAAATGAATATATACAATAAACACAATAAAAACCTTCATCCTTTCAAAAGGTTAAAAACATCTCTTGGCCACTGAGAAGCACCCCAGTGCCCCACTGGTGTACAGATGATGAAGGTGACGGGGTATTTTTATACTTACATTACATACTTACATTTTTAAGGCGGGCACATATTACCATGGCGATCCTTGTTAAGAGGCTTACATTTGGCTCATGCTGATTGTTGCTGGGGGACACTCCCATTGCCATGGTGATGGTTACCGGGCGGGAGAACACTGGAATTGCCATGGTGATGATGGCAATAGCCAGCCATGCCAGCCAATGAGATGACGGATAGATGCCACGCAGAAGGCATGAGCGAACGTGACTTGAATGCCCTAGTCGAGTCAGCAAGGACATAGTCACACCAGACGTCTTCAACAGGGGGTCCGGGACCCCTAGGGGGTCCTCAGAGGTACTGCAGGAGCTCCTCCAAATTATTTGAGCGCAAACGTATTTTTTTATTTTTTATTTACATTTTCAAAAATATACATTAACATAAATACAACCTATGCTATGAATATATAAATATATAAATTATTGTTTTCATGACTTAAATAATTGCCTAATTTTATACATATCAACAGACCACCCCAGTGTTTCCCACAGAATTGTTTGAAACTATGGTGGGTTGGACCTTGGACCCTCTAGGGGGGGCCAGGGGCAAGATTTTAAAGTTAAATGCATCAATTTATTGCGCTTTGAGAGACTAATAGATCTATGAAGAACTGTGTAGCAAAGCAGGGCTCTCAACTTACATGTGCTCCAAAAGTAAAATATTTAGGAGCGCAGACAAACATTTTGGGGCACTGCAATTCTATTTAGGCCAAACAGTCACCTTTTGTATTTTGGGTTTCATTTATTGTTTTTATTGTAAGATGTATTAATCTCTACATAGTGGTGCATATTCTTATTAGCTTTGTCAGGCTCTGTAGTTTGGTTTCAATCATAAGTAACAGGATAAATGGTTACAGTGTGTGATAGGATCGTGTTTGACTTTTCATAAAATAATACAGCAAGCTTTGCTCAAAATGTTGACATGGTCACATAGGGTATTTACACTTAATTCATGTTATGCATTCTACAGTAGAATAATGTCTCCTTTTTGTGATATGAAGAAGTACAACCTGAACAACTTGACAGTCTATATGAATTTATAGCAAAATAAGAGGATAAATTCTAATTTATATCATTAACCATATTAAATGAACTGAGCCTAAGAAAATTAGGCAGTAGCTTCTACCGTAAATGCACCGCCTGCAAAGAAATGCGCAGTAGGTTATAATATAGAGGACGCCAGGCAGGCGCGATCGCACATCGCAGCCGGTCACATCCTCTCAACTATTCCAGCTGTCGTCCGCAGGTTTTTACCATTTGGCTAGTGTCTTGTCGAACAAATGCTATAGTGGTAAAGCCAGGCCATGGTAGCAAATAAGAAAATCTTCTTAACCAATTTGCCTGGTTAAATAAAAGTTAAATAAAATTTAAAAAAAGTAAAAACATCAAACTATACTGTGTATTAATGGGTAAAAGTGAGCTTGTTATCCTTAGCTAGCAGTGACAATGATGTAGCTAAGCTAACATGGGAAGTGTTTTCGAAAACACTTCCCAATTCAAGCTCTTTGGAACAGGGCAGCTTGTGAGTATGTTTGTGTGGAACTGCACGATCAGTGCAGTGCAAATTATTTGAGCAAGCTGCCAACATGATCCGCTGTACACTAGTGTTCGACCAGCTTTAGCGTCTTTATTATGAAAAGTTTGGTTCATTATGAAACTATGGCAAAAAAAATGTAACAATCCCATGGGTCGCCATTGGATTGTCAATGTGTGGGAAACACTGGGCCATCCTACACATTAATGTTGGCCCGGCAACTAAATATTCTATACCATATGTGATAGGGGCTTCCTGTCCCGTGTTTATATCAGCCAAGGGGTCCTTGGTTCGAAAACACACACACACGCGCACACACACACCTACAAAGCACTGGAGCAGCACCTAAAGGTCAACCATCCATAGAAACGTCTTACCAGCTTTGCTGCTAATACTTTAAACCTGTCAAACACACACACACAAACACACAGACAGACATGCTCACATGTATTGCTTACTTATTCTCTGTCAAAAGAGGCTCTGGCTCCCTCAGCCCTCACTGTTATCACTGACCCACAGGCGATGGGACTTTAAGAAACCTATTTTGTGTGTACTTGTGTGTGTGTGTGTATAGGTGTGTGTGTGTATGTGTGTGTGTGTAGGGGGGGCAGGGGGGTACATGTATGTATCCATCTCATCAGCTCAAAGCAGAGTACCTTTGACCGTCTTCGCTTTGCCTAAGAAGCCAGTTCAGCCACGATAATAAGATTCTTGTGCTTTATTCATGACACAATGAAAAGAATGCGTTGACGAGTGTATCGTGCTCCCAAAATGATTCTCTGCATGAGTGCAATATCCCTCCCCCTTACACGCACAAAGACACACACATGCACTTACACATACACACACACACACGCAAACACACACACACGCATTTACACATACACACACCTCCTACACATACACACACACATGCAAGCACACACACACGCATTTACACATACACACACCTCCTACACATACACTTACACACGCACTTACACAAACACACACACACACAAACACATGCACACAAACCCATACACACGCTTACATATACACACAAACACACACATATGAACACACACACACACACACGCACGCACGCACACCCACACACACACACACACATCATTTCCTTGCACCTGACTTTTCAAAAGCACTGCCAATTACATCACCGTTCAACCTGCTGTGTGTATCCCCACCAGTATATTCCTAGTCAGTCTCCTCAAATGTGTGTGTGTGTGTGTGTGTGAGAGTGCGTGTGTGTGCGTGTGCGTGTGTATGTGTGTGTGTGTGTGTGTATGTGTTGTGTGTGTATGCGTGTGTGTGTATTTGTGTGCTTGCATTTACATAGGTGTGCACAATGTGTACAAATGCATAATTACATTCAGGTGATGCGTGTGTGTGTGTGTGTGTGTGTGTGTGCGTGTATTTGTGTGTGCTTGCATTTACATAGGTGTGCACAATGTGTACAAATGCATAATTATATTCAGGTGATGTGTGTGTGTGTGTGTGTGTGTGTGTGTGTGTGGTTGTGTGTGTAACGGCTGGTCAACGGGGTCTACTCTGCAGTGTTGAGTTTTTAATGAGGGTCTTTAGAACGAATTCGCTGAACCTTGGGACCGCTATCAAAGGCCTTGGCAGCCTGACACAGGCCAGTGCAACCCCCCGCGTGCCACACAGAGACAAATAGTGATTATCAGATGTCACACACAGATGCACAGCCACCGGAACGCTCCGCCATTATAGACACGCATGTGTCAGCAAGGACTCCAAACAGGTTGGTGTGAAAATACACACGAACCCATTGTGTGTGTGTGTGTATGTGTGTGTGTGGTGTGTGGGGGGTTTATATGTGAAAACCTCTAGATGTGAGGTTCTTGGTACCAGTGGAATTCCATCTTTGTGTGTGTGGGTGCGTGTGTGTGTGCGTGTGTTTTACAATATGCATGGCTTGTGCGCATGTGTGTGTGTTGAATGTGTTCATGTGATGTGCCCGTGTGTGAATGTGTGGTCTGCCGTGTATGTGCGTAGGTATGTGCACGTGTGTGCCTTCTGTACACTCTTCGTGAGCGGGTACACCGCATGTTAGCTGTATTGTATCTTCGTGAGCGTGTACGCTGCATGCTAGCTGTATTGTAGCCCACTGTGTGTGAGAGAGCGCTGAGCAGAGTCGGGGTCAGAGAAGAGTTCAGTGTGTCGGAGGTTTCTCGGCCTGCTGGCTTTGATTTCTGTCCCTGGCGGCCCAGAGAATTTCCTCTGCAGCTTCCCAGCGCAGGGTGAGGGGCAGGCCGGGGAAATGTATGTTGATGTCAGCAATGAAAACACCAGCTCCTCGCCAACACGTCTCACGGTGTTTGTCCAACAGAGGCCTGTCCGTTCTCCCCATGTTCTTTCCTTCTCCTTTCTTTCTTCCTTTCTTTCTTTCTTTCTTTCTTTCTTTCTTTCTTTCTTAATATCTTTCTTTCTTTCTATCTTCCTTCCTTTTCGTCACACAATGGTTGCTTTTATCGACCACGTGTGTCAGCAACAGCACAACATCGAAGCCTACAATGTTTTTACACACATCACCTATCCTGTCGTGGGGGGGGGGCAGTTTGGAGGTGTGTGGTGTAATCCACACCTTCTCACCATCCCACAGGCCTCACATTGGTGGCCTGTGGAAAGGTAAACAATATGAAAACACACACGCAACTGAGCGTTATCACAGTTTTATGTGTTTCATTAGGTTGACTGATGTGAATATTATAATTAAGTATCCCAATTAAAATCCTTCAGTCAGTTTAATTTAGCTAATATGACATTAAAGTGACAGAAAAGTGCAACCAAGCAAATATTTTCTGCCAGAGAACCACCATCAGCGTGGTGTGTGTTTGTGTGTGAATGTGTGCGTGCGTGTGTGCGTGTGCGTGTGCGTGTGTGTGTGCGTGCGTGTGTGTGTAACAAGTACACAATGTGTCCAAGGTGGGTGGGGACTGTATACGATAGTGGATGCCACTCCATTATAAGGCTTTCCAGCCAAGCCGCTCGTAAAAGCAGCAGAAACACAATGGCCACCACAATGAGGAGATCTTCCACCCCAACGCACTCTGTGAAAATGTGTGTGCCTGAAGTCACTGAAGATATTTGAAAGAAGGGGATGTTTGTTTGTACAGGCCTTTGTGTGTGTGTGTGTGTGTGTGTGTGTGTGTGTGTGTGTGTGTGTGTGTCTTTATTCTGCACTGATTTGGAATTGCCTTTCATATTCAAGGATTATTGGCCTAATCCTGCTGGTACATGTGTGTATTACGTTTGTGTATGGTTACATCTGTGTAACACTGTGAGTGTGTCTGTGTAGGTGTTTGCTGAAGTGTGTGTGTGTGTGTGTGTGTGTGTGTGTTAGAGTAAGTTTTGTTTGTGTGTTTGTGTGTGTGTGTGTCTCTGTGTTTGAGTGCGCGCATAAGTGTGTGTGCCTATGTGTGTGTGTGTGTGTGTGTGTGTGTGTGTGTGTGTGTGTAAAACAGAGGGCGTGGGAGCAAACGTGGACAAAGCGACTTTTAGATGCTCAGAGCTCTGCAGCTTCTGTGGAGGAGGAAGACTGGAGTGGTGATGGGATAAGTGTGTGTGTGTGTGTGTGTGGGGGGGGGGTCTCGCACTGCTACCCAACCATGGCGCCTTGTTAGGCTGTTTTTATTTCAACCCTCCTTTTCTCTGCTTGGAACAGTCTTGCCCCATCACCCTTCGTTTATCACTGGTGTGTCTGTCTGTCTGGTTACCTGTCTGTCTGGTTACATGTCTTTCTATCTGGTTACATGTCTGTCTGGTTACCTGTCTGTCTGTCTGGTTACCTGTCTGTCTGTCTGGTTACCTGACTGTTATTTATTATTATTATTGTATACATGTGCTTGAGCATGCCACAAAGCCCAACCCCCACACTGCAGCACTTCCTCCAACAACAGCCACAGCAACAATAACAACAGCAAGCACAACAACAACAACAACAACAACAACAGCAACAACAACAACAACAACAACAGCAACAACAACAACAACAACAGCTCCATAACCAGCAGACATCTGTGCTAATAGGTGGAGGATCAGATTGCATTACTATCCAGTGAGCCACCGGTCCCCGTAATTAAAGAACAATTTTGTGTTTGACTTCCAGCAGCATAATCATGCTGGGTTGACGTGTTGGACTAGATGGTGGCATTAATTTCATGTTTATGGTGGGTTTATATTTTAGCCTTGCATTTTTTATGTGTTTGTTTTAATTGTGTAGTAAGACATTATGTATTGCAACTTGTATTTTTTTAATTGACATTGCATACCTCTGTGAAGCACCTTGTGACTGCTGTCTGTGAAATGTGCTATATAAATAAAATGTACTTAGTTACTTAGAGACACACACACACCATAGAACTATATGGCACACGCACACACCACAGAACTATATGACACACACACACACACGCACTATATAACTATATGACACACACACACACACACACACATACACGCACACACACCACAGAACTTTATGACACAGACACACACACACACACACACACACACACACACACACACACACCACAGAACTATATGACACCTGATTGAAAGCGGTTGTGTACTCCCGGAAATGAGTTCCAGAATGTTGGGTTGCCTGGGTTTAGCTACAACCTTTTCCAGCAAATTGAACACAAGAAGCAACTTGTGTATAGGTCAATAATTATTAGGTAAGGTTGGCTCTAAATATGTTTTTTTAGCATGTTTACAAAGGCTAGGTAATGTGCCAGTGGAAATGGAGAGATAAACAGTCAATATTGGGCCAATAGAATTAAAAACTTTTAAAAAAATGATGATGATGGAAGAATATCCAGGGAATCTGAAGAAGGCTGAGTTGTGTAAAGTAGTAATGTCATTTAAAGAAATTGGAAAAAACGAATTTATGTTCAAAGGCCTACACTAATGGAATTTTGCTCTGAGGGGATATTAGCTATTTAAGAACGTTTTTCTAATTTGCATATTCAAATACTTAAATAAATAATACATGTAATACAAGCATATCTTGTGTTTATTGATATTTTCACCAGGCAAAGTGTCAGGAGTAAAAGAAAAAGAAAAAAACATATTAGACGGTGGTGCCTGGCTTTAAATGTAATAAAACGTGATTAACGTTTTGTCTTCTGAACATGATCGGTCACCTCGGGACGTGTCATGTGACAAATGTTTGTGTTCCCTTCCTTCTTCCGTGTGTAGTCATGTGAGTCTCAAACTGAGCGTGTTACCCTACGGTTCATACATTCTGCCCGGGTTGGAGTGGTCTCTGACTGGCAGTGGGCATTGACTTGTTACTGAGGTCGCTGGGTGAGGCAGCATGGTAGACGAGGAGCGGTCACCGCTTTTGTCTGAACACCACGCAGCTCTCCGCTTAAACGGTAGGTCCGTGATTTGCAGGCTATTTATCCGTTAATCACATACATTTATTTCTATAAATGTGTGAGCACGAATTACGCTATTGCTAAAGGGGAAGACTATTGAATCGCATGGGAAAGTAGCCTACTCTACTAGTAGACGATACAGTAGTATTTCTATTCAGTAGCAGGTAGAGTTACAGAAAGTAAAGTAGGCTAACTATTATTAATCAAATCATTTTGTAATTGTTGGATGAAATGGTGTATAACCTTTGAATAATGTAAGTTGTTTTCTGTCTAGTGTGATAAAGATACATTGAATCCAAGTTAATCAGTATGATAAAGTCAGTTTGTTTGTCTAAAGTTAGTGGCAACATCAGTTTACTTTAGGCTGGCTTTACACGGTGACTGCGTGAAAGTTTAACTACTGTATGTAAAGCCAGCCTTCGATTATATTTGATCTGCACGGCCTTCAGTTGGAGTTTATATAATAAAAGATTGTGCGTGTTTACCATCTTACCCTATTTTTTTTTTATTTAGGTCTATTACATAATTGTATTGGTGGTCGTGTTTTAGTCATGGTTTTAACGAATTGTCTTCAGATTAGTAAATTGTGAAATTTGGCTAGTTGCAGACAGGTCAGCTCTAGGATCAATATTGTGTTAGATAACACACGCACGCACACATACACACACATTCCTCCTCATTATTAACAGTCCCAATCAAGGCGTTGCAGTTTGTTAACAGGGGGTCCAGTGGACTGACTGCCAGGAGTCTAAATAATACATAATAAATATATTTGAAAAAGTCCCGTCAGAGTTTAATCGCGATTAATCACACCCTACATAAATTATTGGGATTAATAACTATTTTTACCTGATCAAAATGTGTTATATTTTTCTAACAACATATGCCAACTTTATGCAACTGTTTGTATTCAATTAATTAAAAAATATAATAATTACAAACATGTGCGTAAAGCTGGTGATTAATCACAATAAAATTATGACAACCCTAAACATTGTTTAATACATAACACTTCAATTAACTGAAGTGCTTTGATGATTCTTCATCTAATAATTTTATCCCCTTAAAACAAACAAAAAAACAGAATAAAACACATCCCTCTATTTGTTAATTTCTCTGTTCGGGTCATCTCTGCCTCTAGAAAACTAAAGCCAAAACTCTGTTAGCTAACAATGTTGTTTATGACTTGTTGACCCTCTACAAGTCTTGCTTCTTAGCTCACTCTTAAGTTTTCTTGGACAAAAGCAGCCATGGAAAGAACAGAGTTACGCCAACGGAAGTTCAACGTTTTCAACGGTCACATGGTTTGTGGAGAGGCAAAATTGCCCAATAGTTCCAGCAAGTGCTTGGTGGGCAATTTGAATACATGCATACACCTCATAGAACGCTCTGGCGACGCAGGCCCATGGGGTTTTAGCCTGCCTTGTAGAGCGTCCGCTCTCTGCGTGGGAGATTGGGGTTTGTTTCCCAGAGGGGGACAGACGATCTCCGTCATACATACATAGAGTGGATATAAAAAGTCTACACACCCCTGTTAAAATGCCAGGTTTTTGTGATGTAAAAGAACGAGAAAAATATCATGTAAGAACTTTTTCCACCTTTAATGTGATGTATAATGTAAACAATTCAACTGAAAAACAAACTGAAATCTTTGAGGGGCAAACATGAAGAATAAAAACCGTTAAATAACCTGGTTGCATAAGTGTGCACACCCTTAAACTAATACTTTGTTGAAGCATCTTTTGATTTTATTATAGCACTCAGTCTTTTTTGGGTAGGAGTCTATTAGGATGGCACATCTTGAAGTGTGTGTGTGTGTGTGTGTGTGTGTGTGTGTGTGTGTGTGTGTGTGTGTGTGTGTGTGTGTGTGTTTAACCTTCACTTCCCCCCTCCCTGTTGCCAGGAGGGCGTGACCCGTACCCTGGGGACCCCCCCCCACCCTACTCGGCCCAGGGAGGTCCCCCCAGCAGTGCAACCTCCGCCATTGTCGTGTGCCGGGTGTGCCATGGCGCCATCAACGTGTCGGGCAAGACGCACCAGCACGTCATCAAGTGCCCCGCCTGCAACGAGGCCACGGTAAGCTGCCACGCTAGTTACCATGCTAGCTGCCACGCTGGTTACCATGCTGGCCGCCACGCAGTTACAATCTTAGCCTCTATCCTAGTTACCGTGCTAGCCGCCACGTTAGTTAGGATGCTAGCTGACATGCTAGTTACCATGCTAGCCGCCACGCTAGTTGCTATGCTAGGCACCATGCTAGTTATCATGCTAGCTGCCACGGCAGTTACAATGTCAGCCTCTATCCTAGTTACCGTGCTAGCCGCCACGTTAATTACGATGCTAGCTGACATGCTAGTTATCATGCTAGCCACCACGCTAGTTATCATGCTAGGCGCCATGCCAGTTACCGTGCTAGCTGCCACGGCAGTTACGATGTTAGCCGCTATCCTAGTTACCGTGCTAGCCGCCACATTAGTTACAATGCTTGCTGACATGCTAGTTACCATGCTAGCCGCCACACTAGTTGCTATGCTAGGCACCATACCAGTTACCATGCTAGCTGCCACGGCAGTTACGATGTTAGCCGCTATGCTAGTTACCGTGCTAACTGCCACGCTAGGTACGATGCTAGCCGCCACGCGACATACCATGCGAGCCACCACACCAGTTATGATGCTAGCCGTCATGCTGACTGCATTTATATAACACTTTTCTAACCCTTCTAAGCCACTCAAAGTGCTTTACAGTAATTCCTCACATTCACATACACATTCATGGCATTAGCCTCTTTGATATCCATTACACAAGTATTATGCTAGCCTGACTGGTCTGCACAACCCCATACGCAACAAACTGCGATACACTGTGTGTTCTTTCTATCAGAACCAGGATTAACTATTTTAGCAATGTGAGCTAAAATAGCTTGTCTGTTTGATCGGACCACACAGGGCAGCCTTCGCCCCCCACATGCTTCAATGAGCCTTGACCCTGTCGCTGGTTCACCACTTTTCTTTCCGTGGGCCGCTTGTGATAGGTACTGACCATTGCAGACCGGGAACACCCCACAACAGTTGTCGCTTTGGAGACGCTCTGACCCAGTAGTCTCTCATAAATCTCTCAAATCAGTCGCTTAGATCCTTACTCTGGTCAATTTTTCACCTTTTGAGGACAAAATGTTCAGCCTAACATATTCCACTCACTGGCATGCTGTGAATCTCTCTCTCTCTCTCTCTGCAGCCAATAAGAAACGCTCCTGCTGGAAAGAAGTATGTGCGCTGTCCCTGTAACTGCCTGCTTGTGTGCAAGTCCACATCTCACCTGATCGCTTGCCCCCGGCAGCACTGGTTGGTTCTACACAGCTCTCATTAGCTTGACGTTGGCTTCCCCATGTGGCTGATTGCTGCGCTACACTATCACCTCACCACAGAGGAAATGTGCAAAACTTCCAGAGATGCACCGATCGACCGGGGCCCGGAATTGGCCACTGTTCACCTTGACCGGCCATTACCGGTGATCAAATTAAAAAACGTATTTAATTTTTCTCAAATTTCTTTTGTTTTTTTAAAAGGGACCATGTACAAAATATATTAACCTCAAGTAGAGGAAAGATACATTTGACCAGATTCATCTTAAAGCTAATTTCCGTCTGCAGTCCTTGAGCAAGTTCACGTGTTTCTGTTGTTTTTTTGCAGGGGTGCCACACATAGCATTGCTATGACAGTTTTCCACAAGTTAAAAATCGCGATATATCAAACCGCGGCCGCTGTATCGTGATACGTATCGTATCGCCAGATTCTTGCCAATAGACAACGACGACTGAGTATGTTTAAAGCTACGTAGTCTTCAACTTAATTACATAGAGCCGTAAGTGTGTGTGTTTGTGCGTCTGGTAGTAAACGTGTCATCAACCTGGGACCGCACCACGACAACCCTGAGCCTCAGCGCCAGTCTGCGGGGTTTCGGGTGGCCTGTGGGCACTGTGCCCGCACCTTCCTGGTAGCACACACACATACATTCATTACATCATACACACACTACATCATACTCACACACTAAATGCACACACAATACATAATGTGTGGCGTTTCTCATAATAAAGCCTCTCTCTCTCTCTCTCTCTCTCTCTCTCTCTCTCTCTCTCTCAGTGGACAGGGTTTTCAGACAGAACTCTCATCAGATGCCCCACCTGTCACAAAGTGTAAGACCCTGTGTGTGTGTGTGTGTGTGTGTGTGCGCGTACGTGCGTGCGTCACACAATGTACATGAGTTTCACTTTCTGCTGTTGTCTCCAGCTCTTCCATTGGCCGGCAGTATCCCAGGAGGCGGAGCCTGCTGTGTTTTATGCTTTTCATCGCCCTAGCTGCTTCCACCGCTGGCTTGATGGTGTGTGTTTGTTTATTATCATTACATTTTGTGTGTGTGTGTTTGTTTAATATCATTACATTTTTGTGTGTGTGTGTGTTTGTTTAATATCATTACATTTCTTGTGTGTGTGTGTGTGTGTGTTTGTTTGTTTAATATCATTACATTTTGTGTGTGTGTGTTTGTTTAATATCATTACATTTTTGTGTGTGTGTGTGTTTGTTTAATATCATTACATTTCTTGTGTGTGTGTGTGTGTGTGTGTTTGTTTGTTTAATATCATTACATTTTTTGTGTGTGTGTTTGTTTAATATCATTACATTTTTTGTGTGTGTTTGTTTAATATCATTACATTTCTTGTGTGTGTGTGGTTGTTTAATATCATTACATTTCTTGTGTGTGTGTGTTTAATATCATTACATTTCTTGTGTGTGTGTGTTTAATATCATTACATTTCTTGTGTGTGTGTGTGTTTAATATCATTACATTTCTTGTGTTTGTTTAATATCATTACATGTCTAGTGTGTGTGTGTGTTTGTTTAATATCATTACATTTCTTTTGTGTGTTTGTTTAATATCATTACATTTCTTGTGTGTGTGTGTGTGTGTGTGTGTGTGTGTGTGTGTGTGTGTGTGTGTGTGTGTGTGGGTTAAATATTACTACGTGTGTGTGCACGCACGTTCAGGTGGGCACATGGAGCCATGCACGTGACTCCAAGGGCATCTACGTGACCTGGGTTATTTTAATCCTCCTGACCGTCTTCTCGCTGGTGCGGACCTTCTACTGGAGGTGCCTGAAGATCAGCATGCCTGTCTCCTAGATACAGGCATTAGCCCACCTAGCATGCTAGCTAGGTGGGCTAGCCAAACAAGACCGTACATGTTCTTGACTAGCATTAGCCTAGCTACCCCAACAAGACAATACACATTTTTGAATAGCATTAGCCAACTTTTCTTGCTAGCTATCTAGCAAAACAGGACACTACAGTCTGGGACAGACAACCCCCCCCCCCCCCCACGTTCTGTTATTTTTTTTCCTCTCTCTCACTTTTGTGCAATCATTAAAATGTTTAAGTTGTATACAATCATTTGTAATAAGTTGTAACACCCGAGGGATCACAAATCCATTTTTATTCCGTTTTTTGTTTTATAAAATCAGTAATTTTGTACACTGATTACAAAAGAGGTTGATACGGTGTTGATTAAATCGATTAACTTTAAAATTAGATCTGCTGTTATCAAATAAAAGTAATTTTCAGTATTCTTATTCAACTTTATTGTACAAAGCAACACAATGTAGAGTGCATCCAACCAGAATTGCTAGCAGTAGTATTCTACAAAGTGCATTGTAGCTAAATATATACTGTGTGTATATACACACACATCTCTCTCCCCCCAAATATGTATCCACAATGTCTATTGCTGCAATATACAGACTATGAACAGGCTATGTGTATGACTTATGTACAGTAGTGCATGGAATGATTATGGTGACAGTATGGAATATTGCTGGTTTACATTTCATGCAGTGGTTATTATAAGGCAATTATTTATTTGCCTCATGATCCCATACCTTTTGTATGGGAAACTAGGATATTGTTTGTGCCGTCTCAACTATAGGTGTATTAAGGACCTGAGACACTTTTAAGATTGAATAATTTTAAATTAATACAATAAATCATCTTTAATGCTAGCCCAAAGAAAAGGGTTTTGCTAGCTCTCAATAGCCGTTGCTTACTTATTTTGGTCGAATTGACGGGTCTGGGAACTGACATATTTCTTACATGCCTGCTTCATTTGTTTCTTCAGCGTGTTTGAGCTGTTCTTTCATTGTAGCGGCATATAAGCATTGTTTATTTCACACTAGTTGGCCGCTGTTGTTGGAGTAGCTGTGAATTGCAGAAGTTATCCAAATTCCTTGACGCAACTGTCAGAAGTAACGGAAGTAAAGGTAAAGTAGAAATTCTACTTTTGAGAAAACCTTATGCATTCACATCCGCGCATATTTTAGGGAGATGTCACCGCAGTACTCTCAGCCTCTTTGTCTATTAGCAGCAATACGTCAAATAAGAAGCTGTGCTGAACATCTGATACATATAGCCATGTTAGCTCGACACATCCAGAAATTCGGGAAGTAATAATGTCAATTTCCATTGTCACTCACTATACTTTTTCTGGTGTGACAAATAGAACAGCGCTTTATTTCTACATTTCCGCAGCATTGATATTGCCTAAAGCTGTCTCCTCTTTCAAATGCTGTTATTTGTATCAATTGATTAACATGTTCTGTACACATTCTAGGCATCAGTTAACGCTACCAGAATGATTTGGAAGTCAATAATTAGGGGTCCAAGCAGCGAAGCTGCTGGATCCCTACTGTAATTGAAAGGAATATTAGGGGTCCAAGCAGCGAAGCTTCTTCTGATTTAAACATTCAAAATCTATGAAACTGGAAATACCTCATCCATCCTAGTTTCTGTGGAAGGTCCTAAAATTTGGTAAGATTCCGTCCATATGGGGCGCTATAAACGTAACATTTCATTTGAGAAACTTATTTTATAGAGATTGACCACAAGGGGGCGCAGATTTACGATTTGTCTCATTTTTGTAATTTGATGTAATGGCACAAATGATCCAGAAGATGGCAGCAGAAGACCTTTTATTAAAAAAAACTTTTTGGCTAGCTGAAGCAATAGTAAAGCAATGACACCATTAATGTTATGTTAGTCATTTTTATCAGGACGACTT